>JAJIBD010008952.1:0-91289 GCA_021461705.1 Cryptotis parvus
TTTTTCTGAATCAAGTTCAAGACTGTTAATGAATAAAGTTCTGTAATTTCTAGTCCAAAGTTGATTCTTGGGAAGGAAGGGACTTGGTGACTCAAGGGCTAGAACATGTTTTGAACATGTGTGAAAACCTAGATGACTTCTCTATACCAGAGGGTCCCCCTGTGCTGGTATCATTTTTATAATATGCTACTCTGGTATAAAGCAGATTTTTTCAAATACACCTGAATAAAGCTGTAATATTTTGTGTAAATAATGGCTTCTGAGCTTCATTGGACATATTCCATAATGAAAAATGAAAATAAGGACTTGAATAGGTTAATAATAAATACAGTAGGTGAGGCGCTTGCCTTGCATGTGGCCAAGGCACCACATCTAATATGCTGAGCTCAGCCAGAAGTGATTCCTGCACACAGAGCCAAAAGTAAGCCCTGTGCACAGCCAAAACCAAAAAAATAAAATTGAAATTAAAAAATGGATCATTGCAAAGCACCACTAACATGTATTTTTCCTTTGGTAAAGTTGTGATGAATTTTCAAGCATTCAACCTTCACCTGGTGATTTGCTTGCAGTAGGACAAATCATGATTTAAACATGTTCTTATTTTTGTGACAAAGAGATACAGACCTTGTCTTTTTTTGTTACCACAATATGTATGTCAGACTTAGATAATACTCAAATGAATGGATATTTTTGGTACTTCAGTTGATTCCCAAGAAACCCTAGGGTCACATTTATTCATTAATTCGTTCATTAATTCATCTATCTATCTATCTATCTATCTATCTATCTATCTATCTATCTATCTATCTATCTATCTATCTATCTATCTATCTATCTATCTATCTATCTATCTATCTATCTATCAGTCTATCTATCTATCTATCTATCTATCTATCTATCTATCTATCTATCTATCTATCTATCTATCATCTATCTATCTATCTATCTATCTATCTATCTATCTATCTATCTATCCATCCATCCATCCATCCATCCATCCATCCATCCATCCATCCACCATCCATCCATCCATCCATCCATCCATCCATCCATCCATCCATCCATCCACCATCCATCCATCCATCCACCATCCATCCATCATCTATTCTCTCTATCTATCTATCTATCTAATTTTGATTTTGTATTTTATTATACCACCGTGAAATATACTATTACAAACTGCTTATGATTAAGTTTCAGTCATTCAGTGTTCCACCACCATCCCTCCACCAGTGCACATTTCCCACCACCAATATCCTCTTATTCCCTCCTCCTCTCCCAGCCTGCCTCTGTGGCAGGTACTTTACACCCCCCCCCCCCCGTCTCCTCTTAGACATTGTGACTTGCAATACATAATTTTAGGTTTCATCATGTATATCCCTTTGCCTACATTCAGTGCTCAGTTTTAGGCTGGCATTACCATTTCCAACAATTATTAACACTCTGGTCCCTTCTCTGTCTTACCTAACCTCTGACTCCCACACACTTGTGGTAGATTCCAACCACTCACAAATCTTCCTGGTCCATGATTTGCCTGGCCTTGGATAGGGTCATTTTGTTTAGGTCTAGAATATCTTTCACAAATTGGAAGACTGAATAGTATTGAGTAAGCTACAAAAGAAAACCAATCCCCAAATACTATGTTTTAATTTTTTAAAAAGCAAGAGGGAAATTATCTGTACCGAGTGATGACTGATTTTACAGTGTATTTTGTTGTTATTAGAGTTTGCATCTGACATGCAAAAAGTAGTGATTATGTGCCACTTTAATACACTATTTTTTTGATCTGATATCAGTGATATCAGTATAAAGTTACAAACATGGTTACTCCCTAGGGGATTTATTAAAAGTGGAAAATTGCTTGAATAAATTGATATTTTTATAGTAAAACCCTTAAAATGAAGATGATTGCTTTTATTTTCTGATTAAGTATTCAGCCAGCTCCATGTAACTACAAGTTGTGGGAGATGGAGCCTTCTATTTGTGTGAATAGAGTTGGGAAGCACCACACTGGCCAGTACTTGGGAGCTACTTCCTGCTTAATTAGTGATTGAAGGTTGCTTTCCAGCAATGTGTGAAGGCCCATGCAGTGAAGGGTATTAAACCCAGTTCTTTCACATCCAAAGCCTTCTCTCCGGTTCCCTGAGTTACCTCCCTGCCCGCTTGTGAAATTTTTATAAAATAAAACATGAAAAGGTCTTGCTTCCAAAGCCAATGCATAGTATCCTCTGTAATGATCATGCACTGTTTCTAGGTTGTCAGTCCCCAGGCATTTGCTTGGCTGTCTCAACTTCGTCACCGGTGGGACGACTCTCGGAAGCACTGCCTCGTTAATATCTGCGATGCCCAGTTCCAGTACTTCTATGAATACCTAGGAAACAGTCCTCGACTAGTGATCACACCTCTTACAGACAGGTAGCAAGACTGATTAAGTCAGATTGGAAAAATCAAACACCCCCCAGATGTCTCCTAGTGCCCGCAAAGTTACAGATTGAAAAGAATGATAGAAGATGAACAAATGGGGCAACTGAGATCAGTATTAGATAATCTTATTTGGTCATATAGTAAATGTAGACTTTTTTTTTTTTTATTTTTATTTTTTATTTTTAAAATTACAAAGATATACAATTAAAAGTTCATACTTTAGAGGCAAGTTCGAGAAAAGCAAATTAGAGAAAGAGAATCACAGCAGGTTGCAGCCTGCCAGTATGCAATTATGAGAAAGATTGGTGAATACTTCTTGGGACAGCAACTTTGATCACTTCTCCCTGGTTCTCTGTAGCTAAATTCCTGGTGTTAGGGCTCATAACTACCTCACATCTGTATTATGTATGCGTAAGAACTGTTCAAAATTGGTTTTGAAAGAGTGCGTACTATTATAGAAAGAAAAAAATGAGAACATGGATTGGTTGAATCATTTAACAGATACTTCTGAAAAACTGTGCTAAGTGTTCTGGTTTTAGAGGTGGGTGAACTAATGTGTGACTGGAAGGGTAAATAATAAACAACTACTTCAGTTTTCCGGCTATTTCAGGCAGTGGCAAATAATATAGGGTGTGGTAAAAATAAAGCAGGGTCTTATGTAAAAAATAATCTAGAAGAGTTTGCAGAGATTGAGAGAGAAAGCTTAGAGCTGAGACCTCATTGGTCCTGAGAAACTATTGATAAGCAAACATTCACGGAAGAACATTGCAAAGAAGTACATTTCTAAGGTGGGAAAGAGTTTGACCAGCCTAAGTGGGTAGCTAGAAACCCAGTTTGGCTCCTAGAGATGGAGAGGATAAGGTTAATTTTATTAAAGTTCATTGTCTCATGGCCCTAAATAAATAAATCCACGCAATCAGAATGCTGTAGAGGTACCAACATGTTGCACTGCTATGAAGTTTTTTTTGACTCTTTCAACCTCTGCCAAATTACTTGGTGAGAGAAAGATTTAACCCTGAGCTTCATGAAAGAGAACTCATATGTCAAGATAATAGCGATGCCCCCAATTATACATTGTCCCACAATGTAAATTTATCTGGGACTGTCAGGGAAAATGACTTCATATATATGTGGAGAGAGCTGAGCCATGGGGAGGGTAGCAGTTTTCCCACTAGCTTTGTTGTTCTTGATGTACACTGTAATCGCTGCGATTTCATCAGCATTGTGATGTAGGGCTTCTGAATTCCATTTTTTTAAAATTCTGCTCTCCTAACTAAAAGTCAGTGTTGGTTATCTTATGGAGTTAATTTATGGGCTTCTTTTTTCTGGTGTGAGAGACTACAATTTGTGGTTTGACAAATCATGAGAGTAGTCAATACTACAGACGGTGAGAATCAGTTAGGTTTTTTGTTTGTTTGTGGATCATATTCAGCAATGTTCACTATGCTCTCAGGCATTAGACCTGGCAGTGCTCAGGAGATGCCATGGAATGGAACACAGGTCAGGCTGCTGCAGGGCAAGCACCTTACCCACTGTACTATCATTCCAGCCCAACTGGGAGCCTGGTTTATAGGCAGCACTGTAAAGGGAGAGGGGAGGCCTATGGTATATGAAGACAAGGAAGAATTCTTTTCAGCTTGTCTTAACACAAAGGCATTTTTATACTTTAATAAGTTTTTTTAACTTTTATTTAAAAAATTATGGATTTACTTGGAATCTAAAACAAAGATGAATGTTGCTTTTGATTGTGTACACAGTGCTAAATAATCTACATTTATGTTGTATACATTTATTTTCCATTTTACCCTTCAAATTATTGTTTTCAATAATAACAATGTCATTCATGTAAACTTATTTGATGCTGACCATTTCTCCGTGTACTAGGCAAATTCTTCTCTCATACCTAGATTCTGCAATTTAAGTCAGCCAACCAGTTTTTCAAGCAGCTTGTGGAGGAACTTGGGCTGGAACTCTGATGCTTGGGTTAAGATTGCAGGCTAAGCCGCCAACACAGTGATTTTAGCAACCCAGAACTGATGACCTTCTGTACAGCAATGCAGAGCAGGGTGGTCCAGCAATATAGGCTGGCAGGTGACTTCCATGTGTCAGAGAAAAGAGGAAAGCATCTCAGAGGATTCTTTCTAGCCAGAGTTCACATCGTTACAGCATATAACATGCAGTTGGGCCTTGATCATTGGCCATTCATGACTGGAAGGGAGGCAGGAAATGTAGTCTTGTAGGCGTATGTCAAGCCAAACTTGGAACTTCAGAAGATTGTTAAGGGGTAGTTTTCACTACAAAAAAGTGGTGTAGTTTAGGTGTAAGGCACTTGCTTTGCATGCAGCTGCTACAGCCAATCCTACTTCTATCCCAGGCATATGGTCCCCTGAGTACCACCAGCTGTGCTCTCCTCCCCCAAAAAATGTGCTCTAATTTCTAAACCAGAGGTCTTTCCACTCCATATTTACTGTAAAATACACACAAATGTGAGGTGATTATAAAATATGAAAACACTTTCCATGTTTGTAAGTGATTGCTTCTCTTTTGTATAGGCCCTTGAAACTTTTCAATATATTTATCTTGGGCTTTATTAATTTATCCATACAGTAAAATTTATCTTAATGGGATCATTATGAGAAATGTTGATAGCAAAAGATATAGGAGAGAGAGAGCTGGAGTGATAGTACAGTGGGTAAGAATCTTGCCTTGCACATGCATGACCCAGCTTTGATCTCTGACACCCCATATTGTCCCCTGAGCACTCTCGAGTGATCCCTCAGCACAGAGCCAGGGAGTAAGCCCTGATTCCCTCTGGGTGAGCTCCCAAATAAACACACATATGCACACACACATACACATACACACATACATATTTTCATATAATTAACATTACAGTGCTAAGTAGATTCTAGTTTTTGGTCTTCTGACTTCCACCTATTTCTGCTGTGTCCATCGTCTGTACTAAACAACAATAATGTATAAGTCTGAGAAACCGCTTGCCAGAATCTGGTCATTTTTCATTTTTCCTGCAAGATTATCCTCTCCATTTCCATCCATTTATAGGCAAATTTCATAACTTCATTTTTCCTAACAGCTGCATAGTATTCCATTATATAGATGTACCAAAGTTTCTTTATCCAGTCATCAGTTCTCGGGTACACTGGTTGTTTCCAGATTCTGGCTATTGTGAATAGTGCTGACATGAAAATAAAAGTGAGGATAGTGTTTCTGCTGTGTGTTTTTGGGTTCTCAGGGTGGTATGGCTGGGTCAAATGGGAGATCAATTTCTAGTCTTCAGAGGAATGTCCATATCGTTTTCCAAAAAGGCTGTATTAGTTGACATTCCCACCAACAATGGATGAGAGTCCCCTTTTCCCGCATCCACACCAGCTCTTGCTGTTCTTGCCCTTTAATATGTGCCAGTCTCAGTGGTGTGAGATATCTCATTGTTGTTTTGATTTGCATCTCTCTGATGATTAGTGATGATGAGCATTTTTTTATGTCTTTTGGCCATTCAAATTTCTTCCTTGTTGAAGTTTCCGTTCATTTCTTCTCCCAATTTCTTGATGGGGTTGTTTGTTTTCTTCATGGGAGGAAGTGGTCTGGCGGCAGGTCTGAGGCTCGGTGAGCATTGGCCCCATTGGTGAAAGTTCCAGCCCTTCACCCTGGAACTGTTTCC
Organism: Cryptotis parvus; assembly: GCA_021461705.1. Taxonomy (NCBI): domain Eukaryota; kingdom Metazoa; phylum Chordata; class Mammalia; order Eulipotyphla; family Soricidae; genus Cryptotis; species Cryptotis parvus. Next base: position 6,104 of record JAJIBD010008952.1, read on the forward strand.
ACGGGGTGCCCAGGAACCTGGTGGGGAAGATCTCCCCCTACATTTTTATATACCACATAGAAGAGATCATTCTCTTATATGTATCAGGCCCTTTCCTTTCAACTAAATTCATTCAGCATGATGCTCTCCAGATGCATCAACATAGCAGCAAATGGCCTGATTTTATCTTTTCTTTAAGCCAAAGTAGTATTCCAGGGTCTATATACCAAAGTTTCTTTATCCATTTACGTGTTCTTTGATACTTGGGTTGTTTCCAGATTTGGGCTATTATGAATAGTGCTACAATGAACACAGGCATGCAAATGCATTTTCTGAATAGAATGTTTGGGCTCTTGGGGTAGATGCCAAGAAGTGGGATTGTGGGTCACACAGCAGCTAAGTTCCAGTTCCTAGTTTTTAAGAAATGTCCATATCACTTTGCAGAAAATCTGGGCCAGTTGACATTCCCACCAGCAGTAAATGAGGGGTGCCTTTTTTCCACACTTCCTCGCGAACACTGTTTTTTTTTCCTTTGTGATATGTGATATCACTGGTGCAGGAAAATATGTCATTGTTTAGATTTGCATTTCCCTGATGATAAGTGATTCAGAGAATTGTTCATATATCCTTTGGCTATCTGTGTGTCTTGAGAAAGTTTCTGTTCATCTTTTCCCCTCCATTTTTTATGGGGTCTATTGTTTATTATTATAAAATTCTACCAGTGCTTTGTGTATCTTGGGGATTAATCCTTTACCAAGTGAGTGGTGGGCAAGTACCCTCTCCCAGTGTGTGGGGCATCTCTTTATTCTGGTCCTCATTTCTTCTTTTGCAGTGCAGAAGCTTTTTTTTTTTTTTTGTTTGGGGGCCACACCTGATTGTGCTCAGGGCTTGCTCCTGGCTCTGTGCTAAGGGATCACTCCTTGTGGGCTCAGGGGACCATGTAGAGTGCCAGGGATCAACCGGGTCAGCTATGTGCATGGCAAAAACCTTACACATTGTACTATCATTCTTGCCTTCTTAGTTTGATGTAGTCCCCATTTGTTTGTTTATCTTCACTTCTTTTTTGCTTAGCCCATGGTATTGAATCATTGGAGATATTCTGTATTCAGTATCATGAAGAATTTGGCCTATGTTTTCCTCTATAAACTGATGGATTAAGGTCTGATAATAACGCTTTTTAACTTAATTTGGTATGGTGCGACTTTATTCATGGTATAAGAAATTCATTTTCTTGCTTGTGCCCTACCAGTTTTTCCAACACCATTTGTTGAAGAGGCCTTTCTTGGTCCACTTTATACTTTTTGATTAATTTTTTAAATTCAAATATCATGAAATTACAAAGTTATTCATGATTGGGTCTCAGGTACACAGTGTCGTAACACTGATCCCTTCACCTGTGCCCACTTCCCGCCACAAACTGACTCCCTCCCCCACATTTGCTTCCCACCCTGCTTTTATGAGAGGCACTTTAAAAAAGTACTTTTTGCACTGTGGTTTACAGTACTTTTGCTGACAGGGCTTCATGCATAACACTTTAACACCTTTCAGAAGCCCTTCCCTCATTTGAACACTTCCCCCACCAGAGATGTTGCCTCCTCAAGTGGCATGTTTCCTGCTGAATTCCAGTTCTTATATTGTTTCCATTGCCTTTGGGTAGTCATTATTCCATCATTATGTTTCTTTCTGTCCCAGGTATGAGAGAGATCATTTATCTCGCCCTCTCACTCTGACGAGCATAACTCAGCATGATACTCTCTAGGAAAGTATACATGTAGCAGCAAGTTTCATGACTTTATCTTTTCTTATGGTTGAGTAGTTTTCCATTGTGTGTATGTACCATAGTTTCTTTATAGAGTCATGTGTTCTTTTTGGGGGAGGGCTATTTTTGGGGGTCACACCAAGAAATGCTCAGGGTTCCCCCTGGCTCTAAACTCAGGAATCACTCCTGGAAGTTCTTGGGGGACCATATGAGATGCCACATGTCAGGCAAACACCCTACCCCCTGTACTATAGCTCCAGCCCCTGTTCTCAGACACTTGGATTGTTTCCAGATTTGAGCTTTTGTGGATAGTGCTGTAAGAAACACAGGGGTGAAAATGTCTTTTCTACACTTAGTTTTTGGACCCTTGGGGTATATTTCAAGAAGTAAAGTTGATGAGTTAAATGTAAGCTAAATCCTAGATTTTTTTTAATTTTAAGACTGTTCATATTTTTCCCATAAAGTAATGTGGACCAGTCTGTAGTCCCACTAGTAGTGAATAAGTGTCCCTCCCTACCCTCTCTCCCCCCATATCCTCACCAGCACTGGTTATTCTTGTCTTTTTTTTTTGATATATGACAGCATCTGTGCCATGAGATGATCTCTTGTTTCTTTTGATGACTTGCATCTCCTTGGTGTTTAGTGATATAGAACATTTTTTCAAATACATTTTTCACATTTCTATTTCTTCTTTGAGTAAGTTTCTGTCCATCTTCTCTCCATTTTATGGGGTTTTAAAGTTCTACACATGCCTTATACATCTTTGATATTAACTGCTAATCATATAAGAATTGGGGAAATAATTTCTCTCATCCCATAGGTTGTTTTGTGTTCATTGTTTCCTTTAAGGCAGAGGCTTCTTAATTTAATGTATTCCCATTTGTTTATCTTTGCTTCCTCTTGTTTGGTCAGTAGTGTATCTTCTTTGAAGATACCTTTAGTTTCAATGGCATGGAAAGTTCTTTTCCTCTATGTGCTTATGGACTCATGTCTGATATCAAGATCTTTAATACATTTTGATTTGACTTTGTGCATATTAGAAGGAGTTCTGAATTCATTTTTGCATGTAGCTGACCAGTTTTTCTAATACGTCTTGTTGAAGAGGCTTTCCTTGCTACATTTCATGTTTTTGATTCTTTATCAAAGATTGATCATATACTTGAGTGACTATCTCAGGACGTTTTACTCTATTTTCATCAATCTGTGGGTCTGTAGAAGTTATGCAGAGTTTTGAACTTTATTTTTTCTTAAAGAAGTCCCTGTTTGCTTAAAGAAGTCCCTTTTGCTATTTGCAAAGATGTCTATGAAGTACCTGATATGTTGCTTATATGTGAAGCTTGGTGGGTTTCCCCACTGCTTCTCATTGTGTCTGTTGTGGTTTCAGGATGAGTCTTTCTCTTTTACCACCCTCCACCCCCCCCGAGACTTCTCTGAGGTATTCAGTTGAGTGTTGCTCACTTTCTGCCTGCCAGAGCTACCCCAAGCAATTTGGCATTTCTTTCTAGTTATTTGGATTTTTTTTTTTGTGTACGTTGAACTTCACAGGGCAACTTACAATGCCATTTGTCCTGCCTCATCCACAGCTGTAATTTGGAATTCTGTGTTTTGTTACTACCCTGGTTTCCTCTGTGAGTCTTTGTGGGAGTAGGTGCTTGGAACCTGTATCAAGTTATTATTAGCACACAGGGGTTTGAGACACTCAAGTCACTCCAGAGGCTGTGGGATCATGGCAGGAGTCTTATTTTTTTCTGATATAAGTGCAGTTCTTTTTCTCCAACTCAATGATGGTTGCAAGTGGGATTTATATTTTTTAATTTTTTATTATACCACCGTGAGACATACAATTACAAAGGTGTTCATAATTGGTTCTAGGTAATACAGTAATCCAGCACCCATCCCTCCACCAGTGCCCCATTTCCACCACCAATGTACCCCACCCCCTCCCGCCGCCCCCAGGCTGCCTCAATAGAGGTGCCCCCATTTCCTCTCTTTCTCTCTCTGTCTCTCTCTCTGTCTCTACATCTCTCTCCCTCTTCTTTTTACACATTGTGGCTAGCCCTGCAAATATTTAGAGTTTATCTTTTAAGTCTCTTTGTATATATTCAATGCTGAATTTTATTTTTTTTATTTTTTTTTTTTTTTTAAATTTTTTATTTTTACAATTACAAAGATATACAATTAAAAAGTTCATATTTGGGTTTTGGTCATACAGTGTTCCAGCACCCATCCCGCCACCGGTGCCCATCTCCCACCACCAACGTCCCGGTTCCCTCCCCCTCCCCCAGCCCTGCTCCATGGCAGGTTCTTTATTTCTTTCCCTTTCTCTCTCTTTCTCTTTTCCTTCCCCTCAGACTATGGATTACAGAACATACATTAAAGGGTTGTCATGTGTATCTTTTTGCCTCTATTTAATGCTCAGTTCTAGGTTGGCATTAGTATCCTCGACAATTGTTAGCACACTGTTCCATTTTTCTGTCTTACCTAGCCTCTGACTCCCACACGTTTGTGATAATTTCCACCTTTGACAAGACCTCCTGATATATGTTTCACTTGACCTTGGATATTGGTATCTTAATATGTACATATATATTTATGTTATGCAGATAAATGCAGTCATTCTGTATCTGTCTCTCTCCTTCTGGCTAATTTCGCTCAACATAATCTTTTCCATGTCCATCCATTTATAGGCAAATTTTATAACTTCATTTTTCCTAATAGCTGCATAGTATTCCATTGTGTAGATGTACCAAAGCTTCTTTATCCAGTCATCGATTTTTGGGCACACTGGTTGCTTCCAGATTCTGGCTATTGTAAATAATGCTGCTATGAACATAAAAGTAGGGATGGTGTTTCCGCTGCGTATTTTTGGTTTCCCAGAGTAGATTCCCAGGAGTGGTATGGCTGGGTCAAATGGGAGTTCAATTTCTAGTCTTTGGAGGAATGTCCATATTGTTTTCCAGAAAGGCTGTACCAGCCGGCATTCCCATCAATGGTGAATTTTAGTCTGCCGTTACCATTTCCCACACTTAGTAAAACACTTAAGTCTCTTTGTGTATATTCAATGGTGAGTTTTAGTCTGCTGTTACCAATCTATATGTGTGCTTTTCATTCTGACTAATTTCACTCAACATGATAGTCTCCATGTCCATCCATTTGCAGGTAAATTTCATAATTTTGTCTTTTCTGGCAGCTGCATAGTATTCCATAGTGTAGATGTACCACAGTTTCTTTAGCCAGTCCTCTGTTCTTGGGCATTTAGGTTGTTTCCATATTCTAGCTATTATGAATAGAGCAGAGATGAATAAAGAAGTACAGATAGTGTTTCTGCTAGGTGTTTTTCGGTCTTTCAGTTATATTCCCAGCAGTGCTATTGCTGGATCAAATGGGAGCTCAATATCTAGTTTTCAGAGGAATGCCCATATTGTTTTACAAAAGGGCTGGACCAGTCGGCACTCCCACCAACAGTGGATGAGAGTGCCTTTTTCCCCACATCCACGCCAGCACTGGTTGTTCTTGCTGTTTTGGATGTGTGCCAGTCTCTGTGGTGTGAGATGGTACCTCATTGTTGCTTTGATTTGCATCTCCCTGATGATTAAAGATGAAGAGCACATTTTCATATGCATTTTGGCCATTTGAATTTCTTCTTTTTTGGAAGATTCTGTTCATTTCTTCTCCCCATTTTTTTGATGGGGTTGGCTGTTTTTTCTTGTGAAGTGCTACCAGTGCCTGATATATCCTGGATATTAACCCCTTGTCAGATGGGTATTGGGTGAATATCCTTTCCCACTCTGTGGATTGTCTTTGTATCTTGGTCACCATTTCTTTTGAGGTGCAGAAGCTTTTCAATTTTATATAATCCCATTTTTTTAATCTTTGCTTCCATTTGCCAGGTCATTCTTCGATGTACCTTATAGACTCATGTCTGATGTTGTGGTCCATAATCCATTTTGATCTGACTTTTGTACATGGCGTTAGAAGGAGGTCTAAGTTCAACTTTTTACTCGTAGCTGCCCAGTTTTCCCAGCACCATTTGTTGAAGAGGCTTTCTTTGCTCCACTTAATATTTTTTACTCCTTTATCGGAAGATTAAGTGGTTGTATATTTGAGAGTGTGTTTAAGTATATTCAGTTCTATTCCATAGGTCTATGGGTCTGTCTATATACCAATACCACACTATCTTAATTACAACTGCTCTGTAGTAAAGCTTGAGGTTGGGGAAAGTGATACCTCCCATCTTCTTTTTCCCAAGGATTGCTTTAGCTATTTGTGGGGGTTTATTATTCCATACAAATTTTAGGAGTGTTTGTTCAATTTCTTTGAAGAACATCATGGGTATCTTTATGGGACCGCATTGAATCAGTATAAAGCTCTAGGGAGTATTACCATTTTGATAATGTTAATCCTTCCAATCCATGGGCATGGAATGTGTCTCCATTTCTTCAGGTCCTCTTTATTTCCTGAAGTAACATTTTTGTAGTTTTCTTTGTAGATATCCTTTACATTCTTTGTCAAACCGATTCCTTGGTATTTGATTTTCTGTGGCGCAATTGTGAATGGGATAGTTTCTTTAATGTCCCTTTCTTCTCTTTCGCTGTTTGCATATAGGAAGGCCATTGACTTTTGGGTATTGATTTTGTACCCTGCCACTCTACTATAGGAATTTATTGTTTCTGAACCTCTTGGTAGAGAGTTTTGGGTTTTCCAGGTATAATATCATGTCATCTGCAAATAGTGACAACTTGGCTTCTTCCCTTCCTATCCGGATGCCCTTAATGTCTTTTTTCTTCCCTGATTGCTATGGCAAGTACTTCCAGTAATATACTGAATAGAAGTGGTGAGAGTGGGCAGCCTTGTCTTGTCCCTGATCTTAAGGGGAAGGCTTTCAGTTTTTCCCCATTGAGAATGATGCTCGCTGTGGACTTGTAGTAGATGGTCTGGATTATATTGAGGAAGGTTCCTTCAATCCCCATTTTACGAGAGCTTTTATCATGAAAGGGTGTTGAATCTTGTCAAATGCCTTCTCTGCATCTATTGATATGATCATTTGGTTTTTTTTTTTTTTTGTTGATATGATGTATTATGTTGATTGACTTGCGGGTGTTAAACCATCCTTGCATTCCGGGGATGAATCCCACTTGGTCATGGTGTATAATCTTTTTGATAACTCTTTGGATTCTATTTGCTAGTATTTTGTTGAAGATCTTGGCATCTGTGTTCATCAGGGAGATTGGTCTGTAGTTTTCCTTTTTTGTGACATCTCTGTCTGCTTTGGGTATCAGGGTGATATGTGCCTCGTAAAAGCTATTTGGCAGTGTTTATGTTTCTTCAGTTTGCTGGAAGAGCTTGAAAAGAATTGGGAGTAGGTCCTCTTTAAAGGGTTGGTAGAATTCACTGGTGAATCCATCTGGACCTGGGCTTTTGTGTTTCGCGGAGACTTTTGATTACCGATTCTATTTCCCCAATGGAGGTAGGTTTGTTGAGGTATTCCAAATCTTCTTGTTGCAGACTTGGGAGGCTATAGGAATTCAGAAATTTGTCCATTTCTTCTAGGTTCTCTTGTTTTGTGGCATACAGGCTCTCATAGTAATCTCTGATGATCTTTTGAATTTCTGTGGTTTCTGTTGTGATGTCCCCGTTTTCATTTCTGATTCTGTTTATTTGGGTTCTCTCTTTTCCTTTTCTTACAAGTCTTGCAAGTGGTTTGTCAATCTTGTTTATTTTTTCAAAGAACCAGCTTTTGGTTTTGTTGATCTTCTGGATTGTTTTTGACATTCCATCTCATTGATTTCTGTGCTAAGTTTTAGGGTTTTTCTTTTTTTCTGCTTGGGTTGGGTTCCTTTTGTTGATCACTCTTAAGATATTAAATTGTGAAGTCAGACTGTTTGTGATGGCCTTTTCTTCTTTTCTGATGAATGGTTGAAGAGCTGTGAACTATGACAGCAGTCTTGAGTGTGTTCCTAGGAGGTATGAAGAAAGGAAGTAATGTGTGGCTGCATTGGTGGCTGCACACTTCTGAAAAACTAGAGTAACGATCCTATTGCTAAGCTAGCCTGGCTCTGAGGAGAGGTGGTGGCAGACCACGTAGGCCAGGTAAAGCTGTGGAGGGCAGAACTTCTCACCTGTATGTGGTGCAGAGAAAGGTGCTGCACTGGCTGAGCCAGCACTAGTTTTTCTTCATTTACAAGTGTTCTGTCAACCATGGTTTTCCTCAGTTTGAATCTCTCCTGCAAAAATAGGATTTTCACACCTAAATATCTGTTGTTAGGTAGGATAATGAACCAAGTTATAAAATACATTTGAAATGATAAATTGTCATTTTATATTTGCTTTGTATATTGAAATAAGCTATATTATTTGCATATTTTGTACTTAAATATACATATTAACATGTCTCAACACTTACTGTATTCATTAGAAGGCAATTTAATGAAGTGAGTGTTTAATTCATTCATTATGAAAAAGTTACTTCATTTTTATCTTTTCTAAGCTATAGTTTGAGATATAGCTTGCCATAGTAACAACATCATTGCCTCAAAATTCCCGAAATCTATATTTCAACACACTCTGGGAAAATTAAATTATTAAAGCAGTACATTCCAGGGTCTTATCCTCAGTACAAGTCAATATAGCAGATAGGGCACTTGCCATGCATGTGGCTAACACAGGTTTAAAAAGCAGCATTCCATATGGTCCCTTGAGCTCCACCAGGTGTGATTCTTGAGTGCAGAGCTAGGAGTAAGCCCTGAGTACATCTGGGTATGGCCCCAAAATAAAACAAAACAAAATCAACACTTTCCTCTTTTATTATTTTGGGGTAGAGATTGTTTCCACACCCAGAGCTACTCAGTGATATTCCTGGCTCTGTATTAAGGATCAGAAGAGGTCCCTGGCAGTGCTCAGGGAGATAGTTTTAGAGATTTGGACCAGGTTTGGCTGCATGCAATGCAAGCTCCTAAACTGTGCTATCTCTCAAAGCCCTCTCTTACTTTTAAACATATGTATGTATTTATTTCCCCTCTCCTCCCGTTTGTTTTGCTGGAATACTGCACATTCGGTTGTGGTACTTGCACACATGCTTGTCAAGGTTAACACACTTTATTTGTGGTGCTTGAGCACGTTTTGGCTATTGGTTGCTGGGGGTGACAGACATGATTTTGGTGCTCCAGAGATTGTACATTTTTTGTGGATTGGGATCCCCTGAGGTAGTGCTTGCAGGATTTCAGAGACCCAGCTCAGACCTGCATGGCAGGATCTGCACACTGAGCCATCACAGGCACTCTCCCCTGTCACTTTTCTATACCTTGCACCTAAAATACAAGTGCTCTCTTATTCTGACTTTTTGCCATAAACAAATACTAGATATACTTCTGTTTTGTGATACTACCACATTCTAGATTAGACTTCTTAAACTTTTAAAAAGAATTGGGTTGCACCTGTTTTCCCAGATATCTTGTGTTAGTAATGTGTGTATTTTTCATTGCTCAAAGGTGCTATGTTACTTTAACTCAATCACTTCATCTCACTATGAGCGGGGCTCCAGCTGGCCCAGCTGGTACTGGGAAAACAGAAACTACCAAAGATCTTGGACGTGCCCTCGGCATGATGGTCTACGTATTCAACTGCTCAGAGCAAATGGACTACAAAGTAAGTCAGTTATCAAACAGTGTATAAAATCCCCTATCCTAACATCATTATTCCAGATTTGAAAGAATTCACAGTAATAGCTGTAAGCCCCTTCTGTTACATTCTGATGCCTTACTCCTTCATCATTTAGTCCATAGGAAACATCTATAAAGGACTGGTACAGACAGGAGCTTGGGGATGCTTTGATGAGTTCAATAGAATTTCTGTTGAAGTTCTTTCCGTGGTAGCAGTGCAGGTGAAAATGATACATGACGCCATCAGAAACAGGAAAGAAAGGTGAGTGAGTGAATCCATGCGACTTTTGCTTAACGTCGAAAGAGTAACATAAAACAATGATGTCAACCTTAACCTCAGGATTATTACACTCTCTCATCCTCTGTCTCTGTCTCTTTCTCTCTGTCTCTTTCTCTCTCTCTCTCTGGCTTGTGAAATCATCAAAAAGAAGAATTTAAAGATTTCTTTTACTTTTGAAGCTATTTTTAAGGAACTTCCCATATGTTAATGCTTTTTAAGTACTGAAAGGCATATATGCTATTTAATATTTTTATTTTTAATGAACACCCTTTCATGCTAAATCCAGTGATATGGCCTCCAGCTTCATCTTCTGTAACCTGCCAGCAACCTCCCTTCCAACATTTCTTCCTGTTGTCTCCAAGATATCCCAGGCTCCAAGTTTTCTCCCTCCCTCCCAGTTGCCCTGTGTTTCTCTTCTCTGTAAAGGGAGCAGGGAACCATAAGAACCTCCTTCAAGGGCTGTAAGGAGTTGTGGGGAAAGCACACCCAGAGCTGAACACTTGTTATACACTGTATCCATATTACAGGTCTTTTTATTACTAGTGTTTCCTGACCTGTTGTGTTTGATGCCATAGGGTTCAGTCATTGGGTTCTTCTCTGTCTATACTCAATCTGCAGTGATTCACTCCAGACATAGTGCTTTCAGTCCTTTCTGTGCTATTTGCTACCAATGCTCTGGCCACCTTTGCCTCTCACATCTGTCTACTCTTGCCTAGATCTGCTACCTGTGGGGGCATCTCAAGACTGCACTGATAGCTTAGGAGGCCTGATTCTTCACCTGTCCATAACCATAATCCCCATCTTTGTTCTTCTAATTGTCCCATGCTAGTAGATTACCTCCTCACAATCTTCTAGTTACTTGGTTCAAAAATGTTTCAAATTTACTCCAAGCCAACCATTTATCAACATGATGCCACACTCAGAAAACACTAACTATAACTACTACTGAGGTTAGACAACCTAATTCAAGAGTTAAGTATTATAGTATGGTAGTGTGATTTTCTTTTCATAGTCGTATTGCCTATGCAGTGGAATCTCACTTATTTGACCTACCCTTTTATGTATGTATGATTATTGCTCACTTAGCAATCCTACCCATAGAAACTTCTGTTTTCCGATCAGGGAAAGATTATTTAGACCCTTAGAACTCTGAATCTACTGTACACATTCCCAATTATTGTGGTTATGTTTGGATATATCCACCTTCTACACAACCCCATTTCTTTGTCCATATGACTCAGAATATCTCTTTCCTGTCACCAGATGTCAATGGCATAATGAGCCTTATTCTGGTGCCATGCTAAAGTAGCTAAGTTCTGTACGTTTTTGATCCCTTGGTTCAATAATCTTGGTTCACATCCTATTTGACATACAAAAAAACTTTCATGTAACCCAGATGTTCATTGTGAGCTTCCTCAGGGAGAGTTGTATAAACTGTTTTATACAAGGTATTCTGAAATCTCCACCAAACTTCTCCATCTTCTCCTCTCTCCACATCTGCATGTGGTAGTCAGGTATACCTCTTCATCTGAGTGTTTGCTTTTATATCCTCCCTTCCCCAGTGACATTTCATGATTTGGGAGTTTTAGTAGCTGTTCTGTGGATTTGACCATGTCCCAACCACAGAATCTCCCAATGTCTCTTGGCCCTCACCCCTCAAAATCCAGCCTCTGACTGTTTGCCAGCCCTGCTCCCCCATGATGGAGGAGCTGCTGGATGCTTGGTTGCCCAGCCCACTGCTCCAGTCCACACTGCCAGCCCTGCCTCGCCTCACTCACCCACATTCAGGGCAATGAAGTTGTTCCCATTTTTACCTTGATGCACCCAACCCCTCTTCTCTTAATTATCTGGAATTTATTTATGAAGCTCATAGTCCTAAACAAAGACTTTCTCTCTTTCCTCCCTATTCTGTGATTATTCCCAAATCCTTATTTATGTTAACTCTTTCCTTGGCCAACCAGAGAGAGCCCTATACTTTGTCTCATTTGCCTCCTTCTGACAGTTGCTTTCTACTTGACTTCTTGTTTGATTCCAACTACCCCTTACCATTCCTTTACCTTGGAATCAATTTGGTATTTTCAGGTCTTTCTGAAAATCTTTGCTCTCCCTGCCTTCATGTCATCATAGTAACAATCATAACTAACTTCTTGTAGGTATTTGCCATGCTCTGGCATTTTGTGTGTGTGTGTGTGTGTGTGTGTGTGTGCATGCTCACTATCTTTAAGTCCTTATCTAGGCTAATAAGTTAGGTGATTATATTATTTCCTGGCCAGCCCCCATTTCCCATTTTGTTTACTTCAGTAAGGATTTGGAAAGTTCTTAAGTGATGCTGGTGATCTCTCAGTGCTCACAGGCTGACTCCAGAGCTGACTATTGTAACCACAAACTCTTTTGCCACTCAGTGGTAATCAGTAAATGTTTGTTGAATAAGAGGGAAAAAAATAGAGGAAGAGTGAGCAAATAAGAAAAGTCTGAACAAGGAGTCTCCTTGTCAGCATGGATGTGTGTTTGTGCAGAGTTCCACCAAGCCATGTAAACTTGGCCCACATTGTGGCCTCAGCAGCAGTAGCAGCAACAGCAGCAGCAGCAGCATTAGCAGCATTAGTAGCATTAGCAGCATTAGCATTAGCAGCAGCAGCAGCAGCAGCATTACTGTTAAAGGAGTCAGGTTCCTTTTCTTTTTCCTGAAATGTAAACGAATCTGTCCTGTATTTGTAAATCCTTTATGGGTGTATTTTTTAATAAACAATTTTGAGGCACTCAAAATATGTGTGCTTATGAATTTTTTATCAAATTATACAAAATAAACAGCTGCCTAATCATAATTTGCATTTTGCAGTGGCTTGCATTTGTCAGTGTGCATTCAAATTCAATGAACACATTTAATCCCATCAACATTCTTTTTTATGGTAGATTTGTATTTCTTGGAGAAGCTATCACACTGAAGCCATCAGTCGGAATTTTTATTACTATGAACCCAGGATATGCTGGTCGGACCGAATTGCCGGAAAATCTCAAAGCTCTTTTCAGGCAAGTGTTATGCTTTGTTGCTTAGCATCTGGAGCACTCATGCCACCTAACGTTGGTGGTCTGCACTGTTACACGATTTGTTTTTGACTCGAGAATCTCAACCAAAATGGTAATTTGGTAAGTCATACTAGCTCTTTGGAATGATAGTTTTATTAAAAGCCTAAGTTTCTCATATTATAGAATACATGAAGAATACAGAAAAATGAAAACATATAGCATTACAATTCAGAAATGACAGTTATATCTATTTTTCTATAAATAGTAATATTTATAAATATATAAATACTTATATAATATTATATTTATTCTATATGTAATATTTATATATTTTCTATAAATAGTAATATAATTGCTATTTATAGAGTTAGGGTTAAGAGAATAAGTTACGTATAATTTTAATTAGCTCTCATTTTATATCTTAACATAGGTAGTTTATCAAACATTTGCAACAATTTTGTTATTTTAGGTAGCTCCAAAGTAGTCTCTTTCACTTGTCTGTAATTTCCTTAATGATCCCCTATTATCTAAAATACGGAATTTGTAATTTTTTCTGTTCAGCTTTTTATGATTATGAAAAAGCAGGAAATGAATTATCTCTTCTCCTAGAAAGCTGCATTATCTTAGATTAATATCCAAACTATTTCCATAAGTGTGGAATTATTCTATGAATGATTAAGACACGTATCGATGCCCTACTATCTAAAAACACATGTGTTGGCAAAGAACCTGGGCTTTCCCATCTGAACCAGTTGCATTGATCTCATATTTTAAATCACTTTTGTTCAGATTCTGTTGTATATAATGAAATGCACCTGGTCAGTTTACAGTCCATGACAATATTACTACAGTTAAGGCTCAGAATATTGCCAGCCCCTGCAAGATTTTTTTTTGGCTTTTTGAGCCACACCCTGCAATGCTGATGGGTTACTCCTGGCTCTGTAGTTAGGAATTATTCCTGGTGGTGCTCAGGGGCCATATAGGATGCCAGGGATTGAACACAGGTCATGAAAGCATGAAGCATGCAAAGTAAATAAATGTCCAACCCGCTGGACTATCACTCTGACTTCTGAAAGATTTCTTGTGCCTCTTCAAAGCAAAGTGTCCATCTCACTCATCAGTTTTTTGTGACTTCTGAGCACAGAGATTGTTGTGTAAAGTTTTTATAAATTAGTCTTAACTAAGCAGCATCATTTATATTGAATGCAAAGTCTGAAGCGTAATTTGGATGAAAAGAAGTCATCATCACAAGTGGAGCCAGTATAGTGTGAGCTGATCACCACTGACTACCTCTGACAAGTACTTCCTAGACCAGAGATCTGCACCTCATAGCATACAGGAAGAGCCGCCACCTCCTGGAGAGCTCAGTGAGAACTAAGGGAGGAGACACATGAAAAGCTTTTAGCATCCCCGTGGACTGAAGACAGTGCTCCTTTGATGCTAGTTGTCTGTTACTATAAATATCACATAAACATGCTAGCATTTTCTCCTGTTACACTTGATCTTAAGTTCAAATATGTAAAAAGAGTGAAAATATGAGGAAAGAGTGGCGCCAGCTTAGACAGGAGCCCTTAGTAAGCCCTCGATCCTGAAGGACTCTGGGGAGATATTTGGGAAGAAAGCATGAAGTAGACTGTCATCATCTGTACAAAAACTGGTGGGTTAATATTATTGAAATATAGCATTTACAACTTTCAGGACAACAGGCTTATTCCTGGCTTTCCTCTGGCTCTTCCTTTGCATTTGGCTTTAGTTGAGTGGAAGTTTTTCCTTTCTTACTGTTAATGGCATTTATTTCAGGGAGGACTTTGTGGAAGTCCCCTCTCCAAAAGAAGGCAATTTGAAAGTCATATTTTTGTAAGGTTTGGCATTTAAGACTCATCCCACTGACCTCTCACCACCGAAAGTGGCTGCTTGTCAGCTGGAGAGGGCTCCTGGTTCCATTCTCATGAATTTTTTGTGAGGTAGTTATTAAACTGACTCAGTTATGGAAGCTAAATTATGTTAGCTATTGATTAAATTATAGTAAAAACAAGGGTGATATATAGTCAAATCTCATCACTTCCTAATTAATTTACCCTTTCCATATGAAAGTTCTTGGGTTGCCCGCCCTTCCCTGACCCTCTCCTGTCTGTCACTCACTCAGGCTCTGCTCTTGGTGATGTCATTTTTGGTGGATTATAATCAGCCCTGGAGGGAGTATCTTTCCCACACTCAGCAAGCAGAGTTTTCTAGACAGCCATTTGTTAAATGTTTGCCTGCCTAACACAAGTCCCGGATGAGGCCTGGGCTTGAACACAAACCACCAGGGTTCATCTTTCCTGCTGCAAATCACACTCTAGAATTTTTCCCAAATGAATCCACAGATGTGGCTTCATCTCTCACCCCAGTGCAGCCACCCACCACTTTGGGACTTTGTTGTTTTGTTTGTCCTGTAACCACTGGCCCATTTTCAGCCACAGTTAAGAGTCTTGTTAGCAGCAACTGACAGAGTAAACTGTCACCTGCGTGGGAATGGTTACTAAGTATGGTGGCATGCATCAATCACTTGATTTCAACCATTTTAATTTATTACCTTGTCATCTTTTAAAGCCAAAGGTCATATTTCCTATTTCAGGCCCTGTGCCATGGTAGCCCCTGACATTGAGCTAATCTGTGAAATCATGCTGGTGGCAGAAGGCTTTGTGGACGCACGCCTTTAGCCCGAAAGTTCATCACTTTGTACACACTGTGCAGGGAGCTGCTCTCCAAGCAGGTAAGGAGGCTTTGGCGATACTTCCTCTTGGTTTTTATGCTCTTTCTTGGTTGTACTGTTAGACATTAGGGTGACTTTCTCTTTCTATAAGAGTTTGGAGAACTTCTATCTATCTATCTATCTATCTATCTATCTATCTATCTATCTATCTATCTATCTATCTATCTATCTATCTATCTATCTATCTATCTATCTATCTATCTATCTATCTATCTATCTATCTATCTATCTATCTATCTATCTATCTATCTATCTATCTATCTAATCTATCTATGAGTGTATATATGTATAAATATAGCAGCTCTGCCCCATGTCTGCAGTTTACCACCGTAACCAATATAATGAAAGAACTCTCGCTCTGGTGAGAACTTGGACCATACAAGAGAGTCCATGTCTCCCCACCAAAGAGAAGGATCTCAGCCGGAGGAGTCCTACCCAAAGAAGGGAAAGCATATTTTTATATATATATATATATATATATATATATATATATATATATATATAAATTGAACTTGACACATCTTAGGCCTAATGTTTAATTTGTACTTCCACAGTGGCTATGTGATATTTTTAACTTTGTCTGTACTAGGAAATAATGGAAATGATGCTTCCTTTTCTGTTAAAAATATAGATTCTTAAATAGTCAAGTAAAACTGAGTTTCTGAGAAATACCTCAATAAATGTCGCTTTATCATTTTGTTACTGATCTTTTATTTGTCACAGTTGACTTAACCCTTTTTTTCCCTTTAACATTTTTGCTCTACTATTTCTTGGTCTTTGAAATGGGTCAGACTTATATATTCTTTACCATCTGTCATTAGTTTCCAAGCAATTCTTAGAAACTACTGATGTGCCACAAACATTTTACAGGTGTCAGCATTCCTATTTTTAAACTTTAGCCCTGAGGTCACTTTTGACTTTGTTCTATAGATGGCTTTCAGTTATTTCTAGTGGCATTCCTTTGTAGGTTTCCCACCATAAAAGTTTAAAATATCACAGCTACATAGTTACTTATGCTGCCGGCATACTCATTTTAAATTACCCATTGTGTGGGTGAAATTTGGAATGTGAGAGATAAATTCATGTTGTCATATGAATAGTGTGAATTTACATTATAGGAGAAAATCATGTCATATATAATAATACGGCAAAACATTTACAACAATGTCATGCAATAAAACACCATACCAAATTATAGGCACAATTTATAATTTAATATATTATAATTTTTTCATTCTACTATGTGTCTTAAGTACATACAAAGTGACAGGGCATTACCTTATAATATTTTATTGTCATTATTATTATTATTATTATTATTTTGAATTTTGGGCCACTACCAGTGGTGCTCAGGACTTACTCCTGGCTCTGTACTCAGGGGTAACTGATGCTCAAGGGACCATATGTAGTGTTGGGGATGAAGCTGCATACCAGGCAAACACCTATATTACGATTTTTACCAGCTGTCTAGGTAACAACTTGTGAACAATTCAATTTTTTCTACGGTTTCTTATTTGTCATATTCTTTGTCCTTTCCAGTGAAGAAGCAGGAAGTGTTGCAGGTATGGCTATGGTGCCCGGCTGCTTGGCAGGTTGTAGACAGGAGACGGGCTGGTCTACACCCAGGGCTCTGCCCCATGGGCCCTGGATGGTTGATGGTTGGACATAGAAAAAGACTGGGCCCCCTGGGATGAACCCAGAGCCATGGCAGAGCCTGGCAAGCTACCATAGTGTATTCGATATGCCAAATATAGTAACTATAATGGACTTCATTCCCAATGAATGGAGACATTACTGGCTCCCGCTCGAGCAAATCCATGAACAATGGGAAGACAAGTGATACAAGTGAATGAGAAAAAAAGTAAGAAAAATCTATCACTGACTCCAGGAAACATGTAGTGGCACTATACTCATCCCCAGGAGGAAGAGTTAGCATTCATTGAGAATATATCCATAGAATATGTTATTTTTCAAGAAGGCAGTATGACACAGAACAATTAAAACCAATTCTTAGGTTTGTGATTTCAAAGACGTTACTTAGAAGATCGAGTTTTCACGAAAAAAATCAACACTAAAAAACATACTATAGCTTTAAGGAAGAAAGGGACAGTATTTATGGAAGAGAAGCACTGTGAAATCATTTCAGATTTTTACAAGAAGTTTGTAGATTTGTTCTTACTTGGTTTACAGAGGCGGAAACTTACTGAAGTAACCTCAGTCCACAGCTTATAAGTGGTGGGAACAAGATCTGAGTTCAGTTCTTTCTAATCGTTTCTGAGGGAGGGACATCCATAGCCAGTCATAAAAGGAGATACTACATTAAAGGTAAAACAAGCAGGGCAGGAGGTTCCCAGCTTAGATAATCTTATGAATGAGATGGGAGCAGAATAAGATATGAATGAGTTAGAATTGCTGAGTTAGGAGTAAATTAACTCCTATCTTTTCAAGTTATAAGCAGGAGTTTTAAAAGCATCAGTACTTGGGCATGTGCTACGTATGTGCTGCTTGTGCCCACATGGCCAAGCACCTGTGGCGCCTGAGCACATGTGGCACCCACATCTTCCCTCTTTAGGTATATACGTTCATGCTTTCATATCTAATGCTGGGTAGGATGTGTGTATGTTGCTTTATCCACCTTGGGAGAAGCCCTCATTCTCTCTTGAGCAAGTTACTCTCTTTCAATTTCTTTCCCCCTTTCCCTTTCCTCAGAACCTCTAAATAACATCTTACTTCCAAACAAATAATAAATGAATCAATGCTTTTTTTAACCTAAAAAATAGCAAAATAAAAATGGTGAAAGTTATATTAACATAGGAAATGTTTTAGAGTCCCCAAATCCTCTTACATCTATGCCTTGAATTTCTTTATTCACCCCTTTATAATGTTAGTGTAGTAACTAAGTTCCCCACACCCCTGTCCCCCCAACCTATTTTCCTGTTCTCCAGGTTCTGGTTCATCTCCTGCCTGTTCCTTCCACCCCGGTCCTGTCTCCTTCTACATCAGTGACTTTCAAATGACTTTTTCCAAGACCTGCAGTAAAAACATTTTTTTCTTGACCACACATACACACACACACACATACACAAAGAGATGTGCACAATAAAACCACATTTTTTTACCAGATACTTCCCTTATTACTTGCAATATGCTTTGGTATTTTCATTTTATTCTCTTCTGTATTATTACCAATAAAATGATGGTCAAGACCCACTGTATCAATGTCTTCCCATTGTTCATTGATTTGCTCGAGTGGGCACTAGTAACATCTCTATTAGTCCTGTCACAAGCAAGTGCAACCCAAGGGCTTCTACTTGCTACAGGGACAGGAGGAGCCTGAAACCATTCTTCAGGTTATGGAACTGAGGTCCATAATAGTTACTAGTCTTTGGCATAAAAAGTAAATAAAACACGGTAGCTTGCCAGGCTTTACCGTGTAGGTGGTATAGTCTCAGTAGAAGGCTCTCAACCCGAGCATTTACTGATGAAACTTAAAGGGGGAAGATCAGGTTTTCTCTTGGATGGAGCTCTGAGGAACTATGGAGTCTGGATGTTGAGAATGACTAACTGCATGAAGTGTGGTTTGCTCTGGCTTCTTGCCAGGCTTACTGGTATCAGTTAAAACATGTCTATAACTGTTTACTATGTATAAATGTGAAAGAAATTTGGAAGAAACTTATGCAAAATTCAGTATCCTATAAAAAATATCGCTACATGAATTTTATTATTCACTCGTATATTATATAATATATTATATAATTATATAATATGTAATTTATTATCCACTTATATATTATATTATCCACTTGTATACATTTATTCTACCCACCCTCTGAGAGAGCCCCACAAAATAATGAGAGTATAGTGCCCGCACAGCAGAGCCTGGCAAGCTGTCCGATGCGTGTTCGATATGCCAAAACCAGTAACAAAAATGTTTATTTTCCTGACCCCGAAAGAGCCCTTAATACGACAGCAGTAAGAATAACGGTTTGAGGCTATTCATATTCCTGAATCAAACAGATGCCATTGGGCTACATTGGCACGTAATAGGGTCCAATGGAAATGTTACTGGTGCCCGCTTGAGCAAATCTATGAATAACAGGATTCAAGTGATCAAGTGACTTGTATACATTCATACATACATACATTGTTTCATGGCCTACAAAGTATAAAGTCAGTTTGCTCCCATTTCAATCTTGTAAAGTAGGTGCTCTCATTTATATATGGTGATCTTGGAGCTTGAGAGATTTTGTGACTTTCCCACCAACACAGCAAAGAGACAGTTGAGAGAGGAATGTTACTATGGGGACAATAGCTGAAAGGCTCCCAGTTAATTGCCTTTACAGAACACATATACTCTGAACTGTGCTAGGACTTAGAAGACAAAAATGAGTGAAGTAGGGACTCTGTTCTCCTATGAGAGGACTCTTCACAGAAATACATGAATGACTCCATGAATGTTAACAGTCTTTTAAGTGCCAGTACTGGTCTGAAACATTCAATCAGTGAAGAAGTAGGGAAATTAAATGTGTGTGCTAGTCAAAGGTGGGACTGCAGGACTGTCAGAGGGCAGCAGGAGAGTGGTATTATGGTAGGAGAGCAAAACATTGAAGTGATTGAACTCTTAAGTCAGTGGAAGAGGAAGAGAGACGAAGCATTTTGTTTACACCAGTACCACACAGAATGCTGTGGAAAGAAGTAGGAGGGACACTGAAGGACACGGTCTTCAAGTCACCAAGGGACTGTGGAAAATTAGACTGTATCACAGACACATGGGTTTCTCCAAAGTCTTTTCTACCATTTGGCTTTTCCTTCTGGATATAGGATTTTAAGAGCCAACTGTCGTAAAGGTGTTAAGAAAATATGTTTGTGTTTTGATTTTTAGGATCATTATGACTGGGGACTCCGTGCTACTAAATCTGTCTTGGTGGTAGCTGGCTCCCTGAAACGTGGAGATAAAAATAGGCCAGAAGACCAGGTACTACAGTCTTAGCAGGATGATGTAAATTGAATAGTGAAGCTACCTCATATAACGTATATGCTTGGAGGGTGGGTCATGTGTAGGATGATTTTTTGAAAAAATGTAACATGTTTTTAATAGCTATTTTGGTGACTGACATTACTTTAAAAAAGCTTGTAAGTCTTCTTAAGTACAAAGATATGAATTTGAAAAGAAAAATTTTCTAAGTACTTCTGAAATATCAGTGACAAAAATAATTTTAATCATTGATAAGCAAACTCAGCAATCGCTGATTGCTTCTAAGGAACATTTCTTAAAATCTGAATAATTAAGTTGGGTGGTAATCCTGAATAAAGACAGTGAAATATAATGAAATTATGCCCATTTTATCGGATGAGAGATGGTTGTGAAAATGGAATGAGGATGGGTGTCTAACACCACTGTTAAAGCAGTTGGTTGATCAGTACTTCTAGAGATGGTGCATGCCATACACAATTACCTGTTAAAATACCATCTGTTCCAACTAATTAAAAAATAATATTTAAAATTAAAAGAGTTTTAATTGTCGGATTCTAGTATCCTTCCTGGAAAAAAACAATAGTGACCACATCATGTCCTTTCGTTGAAAGATATTTATGATGTGATTTTCACTTTTCATTATTCCTCTCTCTCTTCCTCTCACAATTCGTGATTGGGTCAGGACTACTTGCATTTATTTATACTTCTGCTGGATAGTTGGTACTGAAATGCTAAACCTTTTTCTGTAAAAGCAATCCTGATGCTTAAGTTACTGCTTTTCACATCTAAAGCCCTCTTAGGTTTACAGCCAATATAGGACAAAAACAAAAACTAAAAATAGTTCAGTATAATGCTAAGTTTCTCAGAGAGTACTTTGAATGTAATGATCTGGTGGGCCTGGTTAATCTATATCCTGGAGTAAAAGGATTTACAAGAAAGGGCCCCTTTTCAAAATCAAACATTAGTGGGAAAGGAATTGTCAACTTTAGACAGGCTTGTCCTTGGCAGAGCCTTCTCACATTTGGATTGGTGAGCTTGTAAACAGGTATTTAACCTCCCTATTGAATAAATTGTATTTTGCCATCCTCATGGAGATCAGTAGTTATAGCCCAGTCTTCAGCTTTGAGGAGTCAGTTAACATCTCTACTAACTGGTGAGGTTTTTGTTAGGCCTTTTTTTTTTATAAAGGCCTAACATTGTTAGACCATTTTTATAAAGCACTTTCTATCCTGATTCTAGGTACTCATGAGAGCGTTAAGGGACTTCAATATGCCCAAGATAGTGACAGATGACATCCCTGTGTTTCTGGGCCTGGTTAGTGACCTGTTCCCAGCCCTGAGTGTGCCACGGAGGAGGGCACCAGACTTGGAACAGATGGTCCGACAGTCCACACTGGAGCTCCGCCTGCAGCCTGAGGAGAGCTTCATCCTCAAAGTAAAGATGCATTTGCATGTGTTCTCAGCCGTTGGGATGTGCACAGTCAGTAACTGTTAAGTGACATGGAGCCAAAACATCAGTTAGGTAGTGCAGTGGTTTTCAACTGCTGTGCCATGGTCTGTGCTGGTCCATGGATATAAATGCTTGAGCACTTTGGACAAGGTAAAGCAACCATAATTCTACCTCTGTGTATCCTTAAAGGCATTCCCCTGTGACAAGCTTTTACTACGGTACCTATAAATAAATGTTTTGTGCACTCAATTTGTGGCAAGACGAAAACATGGATATGATGAAGTCATGATTTCAAATAAAATGTGCTTTTCATTAAGTCCTAAGTTATCATGGTGGCATGTGCAAAAGTTAATTTTGTTCATTTCTCTCCATTTAGGGAGAACTAGAAGTAAAACATTAGTGCATTCCTTTAAATGGGAGAGGGAGGGGCTAACTGTCTAAACATGTGATGGCATCAAGCTTATTAAAGGCCTGTGCATTTACAGGCTCAACATGGATAGACTAATGAACAGTAAAGCCTGCATGGAGTATCTAGACCTTATTCCTTTGTCAGTAATAACTGACCTAGGACTGTCAGGAATAACAAAAACAAAAAGTGTTTTTGTTCCACACTTCATAAAGACTTAGTGATTTTTGACGGTAATTTCTGACATTTGCCTAAGAATTTTATATTCCAGTTGCACGGGGTCAGTGATTTTTCTGTGCTTTGGCTTTTCTTTATTGTCATTCCTTTGTTCTGTGCTGAAAAATACAGAAGAAACCATTTTTAGCACGTCTCTTCTATTTGAACTTTTCCAGAACTTAGTATTGTCAGTAGGGGCTGACTTGGGTTGTAGGGAAGAATCAGGTTTTAAAAAATGAATATTTCTTTTCAAATCACTAACTCATTAAATCTGCAGGTTGTCCAACTTGAGGAACTATTGGCTGTGCGCACATTCGGTGTTTGTGGTTGGGAATGCAGGCACAGGAAAGAGCAAGGTACAGAAATGCCCATTAATGCTCTGCCGTGGAGGAAGTGTTGGGTAGTGAGCCCTGTTTTCTGTACTACTCCAGTGAGATCCACCGTAATATTCAGTTAGAATCAAAAACTCTAATACTGCTCTTGGTTCAGTTGGCACTTACTTTCTTCTTTATGTTGGAGAAGACTCAGAAAAAGTAATAAATGGAACATTCCATTCCAATAAGAGAAATTTCATTTTTCTCCTAGGGCTGGTGATTTGCCTTCCCACACGCCATCCATAGCATCCTCTTCCTGCACTTAAAACTATCCCATTATACCTGGCACCTCAGGAACCTGAATTCTTTTATCCAAAGTAAACATACTGAAGGATCATGGAATAAATTTGACTTATGCGAATGAATTTACATTTCCCACATTTATTAAAACTGCTTCCTTATCTTGGCCAAGATGGCCTAGATTTTCCTTCCCTTATCATTAAGAACCCAAATATTTTTATTTTGTTCTCACCCGGAAGTCAAGCTCACTCTCGGGCCAAAACAGCACATGAAAGGGAGGTAGCCAAAGTCACATTTTTTTAAAAATTTTTTTTATTATACCACCGTGAAACATACAATTACAAAGGTGTTCATAATTGGTTCTTGGTAATACAGTATTCCAGCACCCATCCCTCCACCAGTGCCCCATTTCCACCACCAATGTACCCCTCCTCCCGTCCCCCCACCGCCTTAATAGCAGGTACCCCAGTTTCCTCTCTTTCTCTCTCTCTCTCTCTCTCTCTCTCTCTCTCTCTGTCTGTCTCTGCATCTCTCTCCCTCTTATTTTACACATTGTGGCTAGCCCTGCAGATATTTAGAGTTTATCACTTAAATCTCTTTGTGTATATTCAGTGGTGAGTTTTAATCTGCCATTACCATTTCCCACATTTAGTAAAACACTGGTATCTAGTTATATCCTATTAATGAATGCAGTCATTCTATATCTGTCCTTTTCCTTCTGACTAATTTCACTCAGCATGATAGACTCCATGTCCATCCATTTGCAGGTAAATTTCATAATTTCACCCTTTCTGACAGCCGCATAGTATTCCATAGTGTAGATGAACCACAGTTTCTTTAGCCAGTCCTCTGTTCTCGGGCATTTAGGTTGTTTCCAGATTCTAGCTATAGTGAATAGCGCAGAGATGAATAAAGAAGTACAGATAGTGTTTCTGCTATGTGTTTTTCGGTCTCTAGGGTATATTCCCAGGAGTGCTATTGCTGGATCAAATGGGAGCTCAATATCTAGCTTTCGGAGGAATGCCCATATTGTTTTCCCAAAAAGGGCTGGACCAGTCGGCACTCCCACCAGCAGTGGATGAGAGTCCCTTTTCCCCACATCCACGCCAGCACCTTTTTAAGGTACCTTTTTATGTCTGTGCAAGGTGCCTCATATGTGATTACTTGGCACAGTGATGATGTGTTCTGGGTATTATTATCCCTGTTTTTATTCCCTGCTGTATTTTGTTTGGTCTTATTGACAGTGCTGGCACCATGTTTTCTTGGTTGGCTAATGGTATATGCTGAACCGCATGCATCTTCTTTCAGGGTGGTGGGTTATAAACAGAGTCAGTAGTCAATGACTTAAGAATAATCATAGTTAGCACTAGAGACTTCCAGGCCATGCCAGTAATGAGATCAGAACCCAGAGTAGAATCATTATAAAGGAAGGGGCTGTGTAGGGATTTTTTCTAGTGAGGAGTATGAATAATTGAAATATTAAAATAGATAACTGAGCAGTAATTATTGTGTTAGAGTGAGCTTCCAGTATTCAAGGAATGATTCAAGGAAAGATAAAAATTAAATTTTATAATTCCCAGTGATTGATGGTTTCTAAAAATAGAACTTAATATTCCTCAGGCTTTCAATTTTTCTCAAGTTTTTACTTGTTCTGTTCTCTTCAACGTTTTCTTAAACTGCTGTCCTAAGAACTGGAATAATCATCAGCCTTTCACATCTCTGGACATAGGTCATGATGAAAAATACCAAAAATAAAAGCCATGCCTTTCTAGTGAAAGTTGCAAGGATAGCTGGGGAAGGCATTTGGACTAAGGTGACAGCTGACTGACTGTACACACAGTCAGCCTCTGTCCTGGGAGATTTTATTTCCCAGGCTGTTTCTCTGACTTGCTCAGAGCAGGGTCTCTCCACCTAAGCACTATTGACATGGCAGCCTGCGTGTTAGAGGGTGTTCAGCAGCATTCATATGAATCCTGGCCTCTGCCCTCTAACCTCTCCTTCACACCCAGGCAGGGCAGTATCCCTTGGAGAATTGTTGCTCTGTGTCATGGTTTCCAAGCACATCCAAGGCTTCACCTTGGGCCATGTTAGTAAGGCACATGATGAGTCTCACGCTTGGCTTCCTGAATTAGAAAGCCTAGACTTGGGCTGAGCTACCTGTATGTTTACAACCTTATAGCCATTCTGTTGCTGGCTGGATTTTGAGAAGATAGACAGAGGCCACATGAATTCCAGTAACATGAACACTTTGCACATGTGAATAAAAATCTCAAGTGATGAAATAGTTTGGCTTGTTCCAAGATTGACTTGGCCTGTAAGGATTGTAGGATTACATTTTCAAGGTACTAATACACAAATAAGAACCCATTCCCTTCTCAGTGCAGAATAGTGAGAAACATTTAGTGAGTAAAATGAGTAAGCGAGATCCTTTGGAAATGTTTTCATAGTTCATTTTTTAAAAAATATTTTGAGCTACACTTGGTGATACTCAGGGGTTGGTCTGGGCTCTGCACAGAAATCACTCTTGGTGGTGCCTGGGAGACCATATGGGATGCAAGGGGTCAAACACAGGCCTATTATATGCAAGACGAGAATCCTACCCACCCCTACCTGTGCTTGAGCCCCCAGTATTCATTTTCTTAACTCTTTCCCTTCTTCTCTTCTGAGATTTTGAGAACCCTGAATCGAACATACATTAACATGAAACAGAAACCTGTTTGGAATGACTTAAACCCCAAAGCTGTGACAACAGATGAACTCTTTGGTTTCATACATCATGCCACCCGGGAATGGAAAGATGGCAAGTAAAATTTCTCCTATTTCAGATTGTGGGACAGTTGGGGTTAGGCCACACCTGACAATGATCAGGGCTTAGTACTTGGCTCTGTGCTCAGGGGTGACTCTTGGAGGTTTACAGAGGACCATATGTGGTGCCAGGGACCACCTGACTGGGACCACGTGCAAGGCAGGCACCTTAACCTCTGTTCTATCTCTCTGACCCCCCTTTTGAAGTGTTTAAAGGGGGGTTTTTTTTCTCTCTCTCCAGTCTTGTTTCAATTCAAGTGATTATCGTCATAGTTGTAGATTTACTGTCTGTATGTGTCATTACTGAAGGCATAGCAAATCATAAGAAAATGCTATAAAAAGACTATAGCATTTATAGTCTAAACTAGAATTGACTAGGTGGCAATTTGCATTCAGCAGATTCGTACTCAGAACTGTCTTGTCCTTTTTGTCAGGGCCCCTATAAACCACGAGAGAAACCAACATTGAATGCCTCAGAAAATATTTATAAATGACCCTATACAAGAAACTGAATGGATTTAACATTGGTGTCGGCGCTATCTAGGTGCCAGTGACAAAAGTCAGGGACATGTTTTTTGCCCTTAGAGTATTTGCAAGCAAGCACACCTCTTGGTTAATTCCTATAACTTCCCACTTCACAAAGAAGCACGACCTTCCTGTAAACCTTGCATCCTCTTTCCCTCTCACAGCTGGAATGCAGCCTCTCTCAAATCCTGCAGCTTTCCCTCTAAAATCTGCCTTCCTGGGGATAGGGTCCTCCTTCCGCAGCCCCAGGAATCAAATCCAGGTCTCCTGCCTGTGACGTAGGTACTCAATCCTTTGAACTATCTCTTTGACTCCATAACTTCATTTTTAACAACTGTATGCTTTTAAGAGCTTAATATAAAAGTTTTTTTTGTTTGTTTTTTTTGATTTTTTGGGTCACACCTGGCAATGTTCAAGGGTTACTCCTGGCTCTGCACTCAGGAATTGCTCTTGGCAGTGCTCGGGAGACCATATGGGTTGCCGGGATCAAACCTGGCTCCAGCGACATGCAAGGTAAATGCCCTACCCTCTGTGCTATTGCTCTGGCCCCAACAAAAAGGTTTTAAAAACTGTTTTTAGTTTTTTTTAAGTTTAAAGTTTTTTAGTGACAAATGAGCAACGATTAAATATGCTGTGTAACTCACAAAGCATATTTAGATATGCAATAATAGCAAAAAGCCCTAAAAATTTAAAGTGGTCTCTGTGAGTGTGTGTGTGTGTGTGAGTGTGTGTGTGTATGTATATTTCTGCATGTCCATGTTGCTCAGGCTCGTCAAAAATATAATGTTTTGCTAACTCATGTAACTATAGAGTCTCTGCATTCTTACAGGTTACCAAGAATGTGTTAGGATTCAGGACTATTGGTATTAAATATATACACACAGGGGGCCAGGGAGATAGAATAGCAGGATAAGTATCTAGGACTTGCTTTTATTTCATTTTTTTTAATGATTTATTGGAGCCAGAGAGATAGTACAGCAGATAGGACACTTGTCTTGCATTTGACCCACCCAGGTTCCATTCCCAGCATCCTTTATGGTCCTCTCAGCACCTCCAGATTCATGAAGCACAGAGCCAAGAACAGCTCCTGAGCACTCCAAGTGTGGTAAAAAAAAGAGACAAAGTAATTTACTTATATTTGATTTCATTGACTCACATTCTTAATTCATAGGTCTCTTCTCCTTCATTCTGCGAGAACAAGCAAACCTGATACATGATGGACCAAAATGGATAGTTCTAGATGGAGATATTGATCCCATGTGGATTGAATCACTAAATACTGTCATGGATGATAACAAGGTAAGTTATAAAACTTAGCACTGATGTTAAAACATAATAGCCTGAGAATGTGTTATTAAGT
This sequence comes from Cryptotis parvus, assembly GCA_021461705.1. NCBI lineage: Eukaryota > Metazoa > Chordata > Mammalia > Eulipotyphla > Soricidae > Cryptotis > Cryptotis parvus. Next base: position 33,912 of record JAJIBD010008952.1, read on the forward strand.
GTTCCACTCATGGGCCAGAGAGGTAGTACAGGGGTTGCTGCTTATGTGTGGCTTGTGGCTGACCTTGAAGCAGCTCCCAGCACTAAGTGACCCCCCCGCACTACTCAGTGCAGCACTGGAGCCCCCACTTACCACCCCTCAGTAAGGCACTGTTGGGTTTGGTCCTATAGGTCTCAAAGCACTTCCAGGGTGCTTCAGGTGATTTCCAATGTCAAAACACTTGAGCGGCACAACTTCCTCAGCTCTTGCTTGATTGGACAAGAATCCCCTGGAGGGCTCCCCAGTCCTCATAAACACTGCTCATGTGCCCCCTTCAAACAAAAGAGTTCATTTCACTTACCTCATTCCCATCACCTAAAGGAGTGGTTTGAGGCTCTTCTCGTTCCTGGAGCCAGCAGATGCCCTTGGACTACTCTGGTATGCGAGACAGAGCATATGGAGATGTTACTGGCACCCGCTCAAGCAAATCAAATGAACAACGGAAAGACAAGTGATACTAGTTTGTGGTGGGGAGAGGGTTGGTATTTTTGTTGTTGTTGTGTTTTTATGATTCAAACAGAGTGCTTTGTGTGACTTTCATTTCAATAGATAGCACTTTCCTGACAATTCTTTTACTTTTATTGTTGTGTATTTGAGTACTTACTGTCCTTGTGTGTATAAATTTCACCAGTAGACAGTGGTGGTGAAGATGCAGTAACTTTGTATATCGAAGGCATGAATGTATAAGCATGTTCCTTCAACTACAATCAAATAAATAACAAAAGAAATGCTGTCACCTTGCAGGAGGGAAGAGGGAAGGAGTGTGGGAGAAAGGGGTAAAGGACCAATTTGTATTTGTCTATTTGGGCCACACTCAGCTGGGCTTGAGGGGCCATATGTGGTGGGAGTCAAACCAGTGCTGGCCACAGTAGAGTGCTAGGCAAGCGCCTTTGACCATCTTTGTGACAAGTGGGCTCCTTCTGATCATGGAGTAGCACTAGAACTTTGTTGTTGCATGTGGTATGACTGTCCTCCAAAATGTTATTGCATTGAAAACTGTTGGTAAATGAGTCAAATTTGGTTAAAAACATAGTCATATATTTTAAAAAAATAAAAATTAAAAGCAAAAAAATATTAGTTTAGCCACATTTAAAAGGATTATATGTGTATCCAAGAATTTTTAGTTTTCCCCCATTTTCTAGGAATTATTAGAATTATTACATCTTGTCTTTGATTAAGTAGAGACTAGTTAGTAAGAAAATAAGTTTGTTAATTAGTGTTAATTGGTGACAGTTCAGTGTCGAGATGTGACTGTAAATTTACTTTGTCTTAGTTAACCAAACATTTCTAGCATAAACAAAAGATGCTGATATGGATTTATGAGGCCAGACTTCAGTACATGGTGTCTGTTGATAGGAGCAGGGAGAGAGATTTGTAACTCTCACTGCTACACAGCTGAATTAGTGACCCCTTAAATTAACATCAAGAACTGCTTTTGGAGCGAAGATGTTGCTCAAACACTGATAAACATATAGGTCTGTGGACCTTTGTTGAGGCGGACATGCCTGCCAGTTGCTTAGGGCTGGCTCGGAATCTGCTCAGGGATTGCTTCTGTCAGTTCTCTCTGTATGTTGTCCTGGGGCTCCGGTCTGGGTTAATCAATCTCTCTCTCTCTCTCTCTCTCTCTCTCTCTCTCTCTCTCTCTCTCTCTCTCTCTCTTCTCTCTCCTCTCTCTCTCTCTCTTCTTTATACTTGCATCCACTTCCAACCTCACAATTGGTCCTCATGTGTGTCAGGTTCTAAAGTGGTTTTCTTTTTCGTAACATTCAGAACTTTGCATGTAAATAGATTTTTGAGCAAATGTCTTCCATTCGCCTTAGTATAATCACCATCCTTTAATTTGAAGGTTGACTTGAACCGGTCCTGGTGGTGACTTTGTTTCTCAATGCTGTGCTAAGAACTTTGTTCCAACTCCACTGGGCAGGTTTTGTTTCATTTTGTTTGTTTGTACATTTCCATAGCATTTGTTCCTGAAACGCAGATTCAGCCCACTTTGCTCTGTGCTTCTCCACCAGGTGCTAACCTTGGCCAGCAATGAGCGCATCTCCTGACTCCCTCCATGAGACTGCTCTTTGAGATTCATCACTTAAGGACTGCAACGCCTGCCACTGTCTCCAGAGCTGGGATTCTCTACGTGAATCCACAAGACTTGGGCTGGAATCCGTGAGTATTTTTTTTCTCTTTCCCATTGCAGTGAAATACACACAATAGTTTTCACCAGTTTAGCCATGATGCTTCAGTGGTATTAAGTTCATTCAGTATGTTGTGCACCTTTATACAGAACTTTCTCAGCTTCCCAAACTGAACCCCACCCCCCCAAATTAAACAGTGACGCCCCTCCCCTTGTTCCTCGTTCCCCAGATCCTTATAACTAACCAGATTTATTTTGATATCTCTGAATTTGAATGTTTTAGGGAAGATTACTGGGGCCATAAACTCATTATTCATTTAGCCTGTCTTCAGAGCTCACCTGTGTATGGTCGCTGTGCCATAATTTCTTCCTTTTCATGTGTGTTTACATTTTAATAATAGTCCTTTCAGCGACCGCCCGGGGGAGAGGGGGAGCGGGCCGGGGGGGCCGGGGGCGCCCCCGCCACCCACCCCCCCCCCCCGCCCCATGTGTGTTTACATTTTGCTTATTCACTCATCTGTCTTGTGAACACTTGGGCTGCTGTTGCTTTTTGGCTGTGGCAGATAATGAGTCAGTTAACACAGACATGAAGATATTTTTAGAGTCCCTACTTCCAGTTCTTTTACTAGTATAACTAGTAAAATTAGTTATTCCACAGTAGTGGAATTGTTGATTTTTATTTCTGCTTTTATATATAACATATGTGTGTGTGTGTGTTTGGGGGATAATGCACACCCAGTAGTACTCAGAATATACTCCTGGTTCTGTGCTTAGGGTTTACTTCTGGCAGGCTCAGGGGACCATATGAGGTACTCGGCATTGAACCAAGTCAGCCACATGCAAGGCCAGTGCCTTAATCCCTATGCTACTGCTTCAGTCTTTTAATTTTAATCTTTTGAGGAACATTATACTGTTTTACATGTTATCTGTATGATTTCTCATTTTCATCCCCAGTATCCAGTAACTGGTTCTGACTTTACCAAATCCTCAACATCTATTTTCTATATTTTTTACAATAGCTATCCCTAATTGACGGGAAATGTATCATACTGTTGTTTTGATTTGCATTTCTCTAATGATTATTTTTAGCATCTTTTAGATGTACTTAATGGTCTTTATTTGGAGAAAAACTTAATTGGTTTTTGCCTGCTTTGTAATCTAGTTGCTTGGGATTTGGGGTTGTATTTCATTCTTAAAATCTTTTGTTGCTTAGGTATTTTTGGTTGTAAGTATTCATTCTTAAAGTCTTAGTTGGAATAAAGCTCAATATTTATGTGATCCTTAGAAGAAAATATTGACTAACAAAATTAAAAGCTAAGAAGGCTAATTTGCAAGTAATTAAATTAGCACCTATGTGCCTTTGTCTTTTTCAGTTGAACACTACCCTTTTCACACCTGCACATAATTAGATTTGATTATTTTTGAATAAGTGAATAAATAATAATAGTAGTTTGCACAGAGCATTTAAATATAAATATATGTTTTCTCCTCTTACACTGCCCTGTGCCCCAGTGGACTGTCCTCTATGAAACACTCAAGATGCCCACTGGCTACTGAATTCTTTGACTTTGAGTTTCCCTGGCATATATGCATATATATGTTTGGTGTTTGTATTCGTGCCATAGGTATGTGTGGGATGTAGTAATGCTTTGATTTTGAACACATTAACGGTCCCATTTTCTAGCCCCTTCAAAGCCCTGCTTTCCAGTCTCCACCCTGTTCATCACTTGTCCCCTCCTGCATTCCAGTCCCCCCAGGAGCTGTGGAAACTTCTGTCCCATTGCCTGGCATGCCTCCTGGGTCCGATGCCTGTCTCTCCTCTCACACTGCTATAAGCCCCCCAGAGGTAGTGCCTCTATGAACCACGCTAGTGGGCTTCTTGCCCTCTGGCTGCTGAATTCTTTGCCCCTGCTGAATTCTTTTCCCTGGCAGGAAATTAGAGAATGAGATCAGCCTATTTCTTTGCTATGCTCCCTGCCGGCTTGCTCCCTCAGGCTGGTTTTGTCCCTCAGCTATAGCCCACACTTCTGAGATCCTGCCCTTCCAGGGCATGGGTGACCCTATTGCTTGGGCCCTCAGAACCAGGTATGACAGCCATTGTTCAATCCTGGCCCCTTGGCACAGTGCTCTTCCTTCCCTTCTGCTTTGCTAAAGGGCCTCTTCTGTTCTGGATCTTCCCTTGGATGCCCAGTGGACATCTTGTCCCTGACTGATGCCTGGCTGGTGACCTTCTCTACATCCTTTTTTTTTTTTTTTTTTTTTGGTTTACTAGTCCATTTGCTTAACTCTGCCACTGAGTGAAGCTGTGCCCCACCTAAAAATGGTTCACTAGATTTGGTTGGAAGAAATGTTTCTTAAAATGTATGTATTGCAATCCACAATATGTAAGAGAAGGGGGGAGAGAGAGAGAGAGAGAGAGAGAGAGAGAGAGAGAGAGAGACAGAGAAGAGATAAAGAACCTAAGAACCTGCCTTAGAGGCAGGCTATGGGAGGGGGAGGGAATCGGAGACATTGGTGGTGGGAAATGGGCACTGGTGGAGGGATGGGTGCTGGAACACTGTGTGACCGAAACCCCAAATATGAACAACTTTGTAATTGTATATCTCACGGTGGTATAATAAAATATTAATTGAAAAAATGTGTTCTTGAAATAGAGGGTACAGAGAGATAACACAGAGGTTAAGACTCTTGTCTTGCACACAGTTGACCTTGAGTCAGTTCCTGGCAGCCCATGTGGTCCCTGAGCATTGCCAGGGAGTGATTCTTGAGCTGCGAGCCAGATTCCTTCAGAGGATCCTTCAGAGGATCCTGCATTCCCACCTCCAGGTGCGGTCTGATTTCAGTAGTGAACTCAGTTCCCAAGGCCTGTAATTCAGTTCAGACTTAGTTGAGTAGAGAGATGGGAGATGTGTGCTAACTGGAGTGGAGTTGCCATCTAAAACTCTCTTTAAAAACTTTAATCTATTGAGACAAAAGTCACATGTTAACTCAGTGCACACCCAGCCTACCTCTGGATAGAGGAAAGCCACTCCACTCCCTCCTTACTTTAAAATTCTATTTTATTTATTCTTATTGATATTTTCTCTATTTTTTGTGCCTCACCCATCAGTGCTCAGGGCATACTCCTGGTTCTATGCAGCGATTTTGGCTGCCAGGAGTCTATTCAGGCAGATGCTGGGCTCACCTACCCTCCTCCATGGTGCACTGAATGACTCAGCCTTGCATGGAGTCTGGAAGAATCTCTGCAACTTGTTGATCCCTTTTGAGATATATTTATGCATCTTGAGATTATGTCCAATAAATGAACTTACAAGGCACTGGAGGCAATTCATTGGATAAAACTCTGGATTTGATCCCCACATCTCATATGGTGCCCCAAGCTGGCCAGGAGTGACTCCTTAGTATAGAGCCAGAAATAACTCCTGAGCATCACTGGTTGTGACTACCCACACCCAAATAAAACCCAAGAAAGAAAAAAGTCAGAGGTACACCAGCTCAGCATCCTCAGCCCGAGCTGCAGCCCCAGAAATCCCCACAGCTGTCACACTCACTGCAGGGAGTGTGATGCTGCTGGGAAGACTCCAAGTTGACGGAGCATCTGCTGGAACCCCCAGTCTCTGGAGCAGCCACTTCATTTTTATTTTAAACTGTGAACACATTAGTAATAATTTCCATGAAAAATTTTAATTCTCCCCTATTTATCAGTTTGGACTCTGGACTCCCTAAGCCACAGCGAGTGGGTGACCCTTAACTTATGTATTTATTTTATTACCAGGGCACCTAGTGTGATTGAACTTCCCTCTTTGATAAAGGAATATCTCTTGCATGGGAAATCATTTGCATAATAGCATCCCATGCTGGTGGACCTAGTTGGTTTTCTCTTCCAGGCTTTGGCTGTTAACAATATGAATCAACAAAGTGGCTGTTCCCTGGCTCCTGAAATCAAAGCCCCCTGCCTCCTCCTGGACTAGGTTCCAGCTGCTGTTCCTTGTTATCCCTGCATGGTCATCTATGCCCACGGAGTTCAGAAAACTTTGCCAGGAGGCAAAGGGAGGAATTCATTACTCTCAGCAGAGTACTAACTGCCAAATTAGGTGCACTACAGAAAACTACTGCCTTCAGGAGAAGTGCCAAGAAACAGAGCCAGTAGTGGAACCCAGTTCTAATTCACCCACTTGGTGCTGATGAATAACTGTTACTGAGAATTTGTTAGGACTGATGTTAATCAAAGCACTTCAGAGAACTCATTCAGCTCTCAGAGCAACCCTAGGGCCATATAATTATCATTTGCAAGGACAATGAGTGACAAAGGCACAGGAAATACAGTGATTTGCCCAAAGGCAACAGTTCCTAAGGAGAGTTGTGGTTGCATATCTTGATCCAGCATCTTCCTGGGTGAGCCTCTTGGGGGGGTTTTCTTGGTTAGTTTTATTTTAGTTTGAGGATCACACCCTATGCTTCTCAGGGCTTACTCCTAGCTCTGTGCTCAGGGATCACTCCTGGTGGTATTTAGGGGACCACAAGGTGCAGGGATGGAATTCAGCTCAACCTCATACAAAGCATGTGCCTTACCTGCTGACTTATCCCTCTTGATATTTTCCCCTTCAATAGTAATCTTAGAACTGTCATTTGGATTCCACTTCTGGCAGTGGATGTGCAGTTGGGTCAGTCAATGTGATGCCGCTGTGAGCTCTCTGCCCACCTCTCCTGTTACTGACCCCCTGACACTAAGGGTGCAGGGCCCAAGTTTCTATCCCAAAGCTGATAGCCTTTCCCCTTGGACCAAAACATTTGATGTTTCATAGAGTTAAGAGTGGGAAAGGAGGGTGAAGCTTTAATAAAATACTCTCGTGAAGCCTTGTGACAATCAAGGGGAATTTTTTGTAAGATCATCAGCTGGCCTTCAGTTCTTCCACTGTTCTGACAAAAAAAAAATCTCACTAATAGCAAGGTGTTAGCTGTCATGGGCCTGCAGATTACTCTGCTACTCTGCTGTACATGAAATATATTTCTTGTTTCAGCTCCCTTGATGAGAATGTTCTGAGCTATTAAGTGGTGTGTGTGTGTGTGTGTGTGTGTGTGTGTGTTTGTGTGTGTGTTTTGTTCTGGGTCTACATGTGGTGGTGCCCAGGACTTACAACTGACTCTGTGCTCAGGGATCACTCCTGGCAGGGCTCAGGGACTATCTGAGATACCAAGGATTAAAATTAGATACCAAGGATTAAAACCAAGGCAAGTGCCCTACCCCTGTACTACCCTCCAACCCTGAGTGATTACTTTTCATTTATCATGCAGATCTAATCCTTCTACCCCTCCCAGAAACCACTGCGGGTGCTACTAAACCATGCCTTCATTCACTTTATTCATTACTCCTCTTGACATTTAAGACTACATGGATTTAAATACATAGTGTCATCTTATGGGTTACATCATTGTATGGTATTTTAAGATAATAAATCCTTAATGGATTTTCCCCTTTCATTTTGTGTTAGTGCTTGTTTGCTTGTTTTTTTTTTTGGGGTCATTTCCAGCAGGGCTCTTGGCTTGTGGCTCTCAGGGATCACTCTTGGAGGGGTTCGGGAGTCCATATGGAGTGCCAGGGATTGAACCCGGGTTGGTTTTAGATATGCGAATGCTCCAGCCTTGAGCTAGTAGTGCTTATATTTAAAAATCTTTGAGCAAAACTTTTGGGTTTTTTTTTTGGGGTCATCTCATTGTGCAGGGGTTGCAGCAGTGTTCAAAGGACCTTGCAGTACTGGGAATCTAGCCTGGGCCACCATCATGCAGAGCATGCACTCCAGTCCTGAGAGCTATCATCCCCAGGCTCTCAGCATAATTCTTTGGGTAATGGGTTGGGTTGGGTTCTGCCCCTTGAGGTGTTGCATGTGTGACTTCGCTGCCCGGCTGTGATGGCAGGTGGCAGATAGGAGACAAGCTTGTCTACCACCTAGGGCTCTGTCCCATGGGCCCTGAATGGTTGATGGCCTGACATAGAAAAAAGACTGGGCCCCTTAGGATGAACCCATAGCCACAGCAGAGCCTGACAAGCTACCTATGGTGTATTCAATATGCCAAAAACAGTAAATATAATGGATCTCATTACCAATGAATGGAGACATTGCTGGTGCTTGCTCAAGCAAACTGATGAACGGGAAGACAAGTGATACAAGTGATACTGTTAGAGATGATGTGTTAGAGATGCTAACATGTCAAAGCAAGCTGCAGATCAATATACCTGGGACCAGATGAGAAGCCACTTCAGAACCATTTATCTGAGACTCATCATCAGCTTTCATGTTAGGGTTGTGTGAGTACCAGGAGAGAAGAGGAACTTGGGAATAGCCCTGCTACTTTTCACCTTTTAATTTGCAGTGGATTTTCCATTACAAAGTGACTTATGCAAGATCATTCAAAAAACACTTCCAAGCCATTTTCATGCCTTTCCTATGAAAATAATTTCTGTCCTTTAGGAAATGGCAAGCTGCATTTCTTACTAATGGCCCTGTTATACTCACTTACTTATGCTTGGCTTGTAAGTGCTATTTGGAGTTTCTTGTACATTATTTTCATTAAGGCAACAAAAGTTCCTGAAAATGCATTTTAAGGTTTTTTTTTAAAACATATTTGCTATTTGTAGGGCTGGAGCAATAGTCCAGCAGGTAGGGCGTTTGCCTTGCACGCGGCCGAGCCCATGTGAGCCCGGGTTCAATCCCTGGCATCCCATATGGTCCCCGAGCACCACCAGGAGTAATTCCTGAGTGCAGAGCCAGGAGAAACCCCTGAGCATTTCTGGGTGTGACCCCAAAAAAAAAAGCAAAAAAAAAAAACCCATATTTGCTATTTGAGTAATAGAATGAACTCTCTAAACATGACCCTAAAAGTGTTACTCCCAAGCTCTGTCTGAAAGTGACAAGAGCTTTTCTGGGTTCTTTTTACAGGTATGTGGCCAGTTGGATAGACAGGCGACGGCACCAGTCAGAAAAGGCCAATTTGACGATTCTCTTCGAGAAGTACATTCCTGCCTGCTTGGAGAAGCTGCGGACAAGCTTTAAAACCATTACTTCCATTCCAGAGACCAGCCTGGTGCAGGTTTGCCTCTTGCTGTATGCATGAACATCTTTGTCTGGTGCAATAGTGGTATAGCTGGGGCAAAGCAGAGCCAGTTCTTCCTCCTTGCTCCAGAAGATGGAAACATTTCCAAGTTCCCAGGTTTCTCTAACCTTCCTTCCATTGCCCTAGGATTCCTAGTGCTCCTTCATTTTTTAAAACCTAAAACCTCTGGGAGACACTTACTGCATTCTCCTACCAGTGGGATCACAGTCAGTGTCTTTCACAGGGTTGTATACCGGATGACTGGAATCAGGCTTTGTATGTTTTCCTGTTACCAGCAGTTCATGCTGTTCCTAGCACATTGTAGGGTCCAAGTTCATGTCCACATAATCATAATCATTGCTTCCTTCCCCATGTGTTTGGATAGAATAAGAACACAGTTGTGACAGCCTTGTTTCTTTGTCTGTTTCCTGAGTAACTGGCACAGGGGGTTCAGTATGTTTTTTTGAATAATATGAATTAATGCAATTAAAGATATTGGCTAATAAGTAAAAAAACAGTTTTGAATTCTACACCATAGTTCCCAACCTCCTACCCCAATCCCATCACTCTCTTCTCTTTCCTTTGTCCTCTTAGAAAAAAAGGGAACATTGCTAAAGTCAAGGCAGCATAGGAGGAGAGGTCACAATATTTCAGGGACAGTTTTTCCCTGACCTTCATTGGGAAGCAGCTGGATAGAGTGAGGGGCATATATGAGACATTATGGAAGTGAATGGAAATAATTCACAGCACATAGAGATGAAGGCTGTGATCTTAATCTCAGCAGGAAGGAAAACTATCCCCAGCCTCTACAAGTATAAAACTTCACAAAAGGGGTTGCAATTAGGAACTGTAAGTGTGTGTGTATGTGTGTGTGTGTGTTTCTTATAGAAGTAAAATAGATTTCTAAGTACTTTGTTAGCATTAAGTTTCTATGTTACCAAATTTGTTTGAAGCTAAATTAGACATAGTCAAAAGCATTATAAGAGAAAGTTCAGGTTTTTGGATAATTCACACACCAATTAAGTAAACGATAGTCTTCAACAGTAATTATCTGAGGTATAATTTATTTCTGAAAGCAGGTCTGAATTTATTCATAATGAATTAATTATGTGGTTAGTCTAATTAGACTTCCTCTGGTGTAATACTTGTAAAAAAGCATGATCATATTCTTTCTCAAGTTGACTTGTGTACTCGTGTGATTCTCTCTGGTGTGAATTTTTTCATTCAAGAGTAGTATGAAAATAGGTCAGTAGGAATTAATATGACTTTTTACTCTCATTTTCTTCTTTTGTAATACTCAGAAAAGGCATTTTGTCTTTAACTCCTTTTTAGCTGTTTTTCAATAGAGTACTTTTCTGTGATTACTTTGCAAGGACAAAATTTGAGACAAATGGGAACACATGAGAATGGTTTAAAATGGCTATTTAAAAAGGTAATGACTATGTTTTTCCAGTGTATGAACCTTCTTTAAACTTGGCAAGATGTATTAACTCCTTCAGAATATGCATTGAAGTGTATTTTATGGATTACTGACATAACTCAAAATGTTTTTCAAATACTCTTTTGAGAGCAAACAGAACCATACTTTGAACTATTAGGACACTCAGATCTATAGGTAATGAACACTGAGACTTTGTAGCCTTTATTCCTGTTGTGATTTTAACAGTACTTTAGAGAAACAGGGCTTCCGTTCAGAAATGGCTAAGCCTATGAGTGCTGCCTTATTTTTTCTTGATAACAAATTGGTTTTATCCTATTAGATGATTTTCTATGAGCAAACTTCGCACTATTTAACATCATATAAATCAAGAGAGAATATTGAAAACATAATAGGAGCCAAATTATTTTTTCACAGGCATTTTGAAATGACTTTCAGGATACCCCACCCCTTGTGCACTTTACTGTGGGGTCTCCCATTTTTCCTGGTTGAGAGGGAGAAATGTGCATTCAGGTCAGACTTGCTTGGCTAAGTGTATATGATGGTGTGTATCAGATGCTCTTTCTGAGAAAGGAAGGGGAACTAGAGCAGGAATTCTGGGAATCCCTGCCATTGCTGATGTCACAGCTCTGTCTTTCAAGCAGTGTTTCTCAGCCCCAGGCCCAGGATATTACAGTGAGACCACAGGCGAATGTCACACAAATGCCTACAGGGGAATCCCTAAGACAAGCAGGCCGCAGGGAAGAAAACCAGTTTAGAAAGGGCCCTTGAGAAACACCGGGTGAGAACTAACTCTAGACATCTCTGTTATCACTCACACTCTCACATGAGTGATAACATGTGAGATAACATGGGAAACTTTGTAGCAGTCACACTCCCTTCATCACTGACCCCAGAGCCTTGAACAGAAGCTGTTTGGGGAACCAGCCCAGCACATTGCTGTTTCACCTGGCAGAGATGAGGAACAAGTTCCTGAACAGTATTTTTCCAAGGGTAAATTTGGCCTACTGTCCTGTCCCTCCCGCAAAATTGTGTCCTCTCCCTCCCCCAAAATGACCTGGTCGAACTTAAATTTATGACACTAGGTGAAAGAAAGGACTGTGCACAGATTGATTAAAAGTGGGTAGCCAGATGCCCAGTAAGAGGGAAATCGTCCAGTAAGCACCTTCTCCAGTGGAATGCTCCCAGTGCATCCCAAGCATGTGGGAGGAAAACCTGGTAGATTTGTTTAAATTCTTGAGTTTTTTAAGTAAGGATATGGGCTATAGAGTACTGTATATATAAAACAACTGATAAATAATCACTATTGTGTCATGCTGCTTTATGTAAGTATTGCAGTATTGGTAGATCTTTAGGGTTTTTTAAAGATTTTTTTTTTTTTTTTTTTGGGTCACACCCGGCGATGCTCAGGGGTTTCTCCTGGCTCTGCACTCAGGAATTACTCCTGGCGGTGCTCGGGGGACCATATGGGATGCCGGGATTCGAACCCGCGTGCAAGGCAAACGCCCGACCCGCTGGGCTATCGCTCCGGCCCCCTAAAGATTATTTTTTAATTTCCTAGTTCAGAATGGTAAAAGTTGCTGATCGTCCACCAGTGATTTAGTAATTTGTGTCTCTTCCCGTGAGGCACATTGTAAAGTTGAGGGAAATGTAGAATCTCTTGTGGATTAAGCTGTTTTATTTTTTAAAAGGTCCTGTCAGCTTACTACAGGATTTTTACATGTTTGCCCTCGATGACTATTTCTTTTTCTCCAGACTATTTGTGTTCTTCTTGAGTGCCTGCTGACTCCAGAAAATATCCCTTCTGAGAGCCCAAAAGAAGTGTACGAAGTCTATTTTGTCTTTGCTTGTATCTGGGCATTCGGGGCACCCTGCCACAAGATCAGGTATGTTTAGGAAATGTGTACAGAGCCTTTTCCATGGACGGGATGGGTGTGTAGCAGCTCATATGCCATCCCAATGATCTTGGGATGTCCACCCCACTTGCCCTGGTCTCTTATATGTCTGTCCACTCTCTAGGTAGACTCATCCTGCCCTCAGTGCTCTCCTCATGGGCAGTGCTGAATCCACAGCATCCCAGCAGCTCTGACTTCTGTGCTCATGGCTCTGGATGTACTCACGTCCCCAACATGCACTCCCCACACACACACTTGTTCTTACTTTTCACTTCTTAGTGATCCTCCCTTTCCTCCAGCTTGCTTCCTAGCTTTAGCTTGTGCACTTGGTGGTTTTCAGATCCTTCCAGTAACAACTTCAAAATAGTGGCCAGTCTGTCCACTCTTCCTCATTCCTACAGCCTTAGTTGTAGAGTAACTTTTCCTTTGATGACCTGGGGACCGGAGTGTCTCCACAAGGCTGCCATAAACTAGTAGAGCCCTTTGGGGGCTATACAAGACTTGCCTTTTCTCCCCACTTAAGAAGATGCAAGTCCGAGGTTCCCAGTGTACTTGTGTTATCAAGAACTCTCCAGCTGAAACAACCAGAGTGCCTGAGAATTGATGACTGGATAAAGAAACTTTGGTACATCTACACAATGGAATACTATGCAGCTGTTAGGAAAAATGAAGTTATGAAATTTGCCTATAAATGCATGGACATGGAGAGGATCATGTTGAGAGAAATTAGCCAGAAGGAGAGAGATAGATATAGAATGACTGCATTTATTTGCATGACATAAATATATATATATACATATTATGGGTATATGAAAAATAATAATAATGTATTATAACAAAAATAATATATAATCTCACACCAGTGAGAATGGCGCACATCGAAACAACTCAGAACAATCTGTGTTGGAGAGTGGTGAAAAGGAACTCTAACTCACAGCTAGTGGCAATGTTATGTTGTACAACTCCTATGGAAAATAGTCACTATCACTATCACTATCTTCCTGTTCATCATCTGTTTGCTTGAGCGGACATCAGTAATATCTTTATATGTCCTGTCTCATGCTAGTAGAGCCAAGGGCATCTGCTTGCTCCAGGAACATAAAGAGCCTCAAACCATTATATTAGGTCATGGGAATGAACTTATATAAGTGTTACTGGTATTTGGCATATCAATACGACACGGGCAGCTTGCCGTGTGAGTGGCACACTCTTGTAGTCACCTCTAAATATAGTATTTATTGATGGGCCATGCCGCTAACCCATTTGACATACATCTGTCTTCTTCAGAGAAGCATTTATTATTTTCCTCTTCCCATTTTCCAATAGTTTGGGATCTTTTAATTGATCTTTGTGAGTGCTTTACTTATCAGGGATATTAACTCTTTACCTGCTGCTGAACACAAATTTAATCCAAATTCAGTTGGGCATCCTTTAGTTTTAGTCTGTTACTTTTGCTATGCAAAAGCATTTTCATTTGATTAGTCCTATAATATATAATCTCACACCAATGAGAATGACACACATCAAAACAACTCAGAACAATCTGTGTTGGAGTGTGGTGAAAAGGAACCCTAACTCAGCCAGTGGCAATGTTATGTTGTACAACTCGTATGGAAAATAGTCACTATCACTATCACTATCTTCCCATTCATCATCTATTTGCTTGAGCACCAGTAATATCTCCATATGTCCTGTCTCATGCTAGTAGAGCCAAGGGCATCTGCTTGTTTAATATTTCTTCTGTTACCTTTGACAAGAGGTGTTTTCATACCACTGAAAACACCGTTGGGATCCAAATCTTGGAGCATTCTACCATTATATTCCTCAATGTATTTTAAGGATTCTGATATCATATCAAGGTTTTTAATCCACTTTGCATTGAACTTTGTGTAAGGTGTAAGATATGAATCCAGCTTCTTTTCCTTGCATATCCAGTTTTCCAAAAAACCATTTGTTGAAAGTCTATTTTTTCTTCATGTAACCAGCTCTTTTGTTGAAAAGGTAATTGATAATGGATGGGAGTTTGTCTTGACTCTAACCCACTGATCAGAGAGTCTGTACTTAATCCAGAACTATGCTGTTTTGATCTCTACAGCTTTATAACATAGCTTCAAGTTAGGTAATAAGATACCTCCAAATTTCTTACTTCTCTGTAAGGCTTGGGCTATTTAAGGTGTTTTATGATTCCCTACAATACCTCATTCTGGAATGGATTGAGGCTCTTTATGTTCCTGGAGCAAGCAGATGCCCTTGGGCTCTACTAGTATGAGACAGGACATATGGAGATATTACTGGGGCCTGCTCGAGCAAATCGATGATGAACAGGAAGACAGTGATAGACAGTGATACAATACTCTAAGTTCTTCTAGAATATCATCTGAATTAGGATGACAACAGCATTGAATGTATATATTTTGGTAGGAGAGTCATTTTGATGACTGCGCTTGCGCCGCATGGTTCATCAATAAATGCTGTTTTTAGAGGTGACTACAAGAGTATGCCACCCTCACAGCAAGCCTGGCAAGCTGCCTGTGTCGTATTTGATATGCCAAATACCAGTAAAATTATGTTAGGTCATTCCCATGACCTAATATAATGTTTTGAGGCTCTTTATGTTCCTGGAGTGAACAGATGCCCTTGGGCTCTGTTGGCATGAGACAAGATATATGGGGATGTTACTGGAGCTCGCTCGAGCAAATTGATGATGAACGGGAAGATTGTGATACATATTTTGATACCAATATCCAAGGTCAGGCGAAAGGTGGATCAAGAGGTCTTGTCAAAGGTGGAAATTACCACAAACATGTGGGAGCAGAGGTTAGGTAAGACAGAGAATGGAACAGTGTGCCAATAATTGTCGAAAGTGCTATTACCACATATTACTAAGCATTAAATAAAGGTAAAAAGATACACATGATAACTTCTAAGTATATATATCACAATCCACAATATGTAGGAGAAGGAAGACAGATAGATAGATAGATAGAGAGAGAGAGAGAGAGAGAGAAGAGAGAAAAGAGATAAAGAGGCTGCCATGGAGGCAGGCTAAGGGAGGGGAAGAGAATCGGGGACATTGGTGGTGGGAAATGGGCACTGGTGGAGGGATGGGTGCTAGAACAACTATGGCCGAAACCCAAACATGAACATTTTTGTAATTGTTTATCTCGTGGTGGTATAATAAAATATGTTTTTTTAAAAAGAACTCTCCAGCTGGTGGACAGCTTTTTGCTGTGTTCTTACATGGCAGAGAGAAAGACAAATTTTTTTTAACTGTTTGATGCGTCCTTTAAGGTTGTTCATGGTCCTTACTGTCACAAAAGAAACATTTTTAAAATCTTGGTCATATTTCAAGGTCCCATTTCTAGATCTGGCCCTGCCTGTCTCTTTGTACTTCTTCGTATGTTACTTCCTGCCATCTTATCCCATCAGCTTCATAAACCACTCATTTTTTTTTGCTTTTGGCACCCGCAACGCGGGGCACTCCTGGCCGCACCAGGATCACCCGGCGGTGCTCGGGGACAATTGAAGCCGGGACGAACCCGGCCGGCATGAGCCGCGCGCGCAAGGCAAACGCCCACCCGCTGGCTATCGCCCGGCCCATAAACCACTCATTTGTGACAAGTTCCTTAATACCACAGGACCTTTGCACATGACAGCTGCTTCCTGCTTCCTGGATTGTCTCCTCAAAGATAGACCCTCTGAATTTCCAACTAAAATGGATTCATCCAAGTTACTCTCACTCCATGTGGACTTTACATTTAAGCACCTGAGTACATATTTACACATTTGCTTGCTTAAGTCCCTCTTTTCTTGTGCTCCCTAGTGTTTTCCCCTCTAGATTCCCTCTAAAACTCTGTAAGGAGCAAAACCCTACTGAATTTTTTTTCCAGTTGGCAAAAATTTATTTGACTGAAATAGTGAATCAAAGAATCATTCAGATTTCAGAGTAGTGAATCCTTGAGAGGATTTGGCATGTGTGGTGGTCAG
Organism: Cryptotis parvus; assembly: GCA_021461705.1. Taxonomy (NCBI): domain Eukaryota; kingdom Metazoa; phylum Chordata; class Mammalia; order Eulipotyphla; family Soricidae; genus Cryptotis; species Cryptotis parvus. Next base: position 50,494 of record JAJIBD010008952.1, read on the forward strand.
GTGAGACAAATTTAGATGTAAATTAGAAGTGAGCTGCGTTCTTTGTTCATAGCAGGGTGCAGAACACAGCAGGGCACCCGCTAATTAAAGCTCTGAACTTGAGCCAGAGCCAGTTTTTCTAGGGTGAGAAACTATCCCAGGACCTGGGTCAATAAAGAACTAAATGATCCTGATTTCATTTACACCAGACAAGCTGGCCAGAGCAGTTTGGGCTCTGTTGCTTTAGAAGGAGGTAGAACTGCTCCTCCTCCTCAGCCCCTCGATCCCTCCACCCTGTTTGTAGAGTCACCACAGCCAAGGACAAACGGACAGTCTAGGCAAATCAGGGTTTGAGATGTTTCTCTGAAGTCAAAGGAGAGTGGCAGTGTTGGGCTAAGTCTGCGATTGCTGAGTGTGTGGTGAACTCTCAAGCATTCACAGCTCTCCAGAACTCACTGTGCTAGGTTATCTTGACCATGTCAGGGCCCAACTTGGTTTTTTTTTTTTTTTTTTTTTTTTTTTTTGCTTTTTGGGTCACACCCAGCGATGCTCAGGGGTTACTCCTGGCTCTGCACTCAGGAATTACTCCTGGCGGTGCTCGGGGGACCATATGGGATGCCGGGGATCAAACCGGGCCGACATGTTCCTGCCGCGTGCAAGGCAAACGCCCTACCCGCTGGGCTATCGCCTCCGGCCCCTCAGGGCCCAACTTGTTTGCTGGATGGTTAGAGGGTTAGTTAGGTGTCATTCCCTTGCCTGTATTATCCAACCCCTAACCTGTTTCTGTGATCTTATCCAGAAAACAAAACATTGTTCATGGAGGATATTCTTTCCCTCCCACTCTCTCGCAATGTGATGGTTTCTGGATGGCCAGAATTTGTCTCTTGGGCTGTCCCAGAAATGCCACTTCCTGGTGGCAGAGCACCAAGTTCACTGTTCCCCCTTCTTCTCCCTTCTTTGTGGCAGTATCATTACTTGAAGGTCAACAGCATTTCAGTTGTGATTTGAAGGAAAGAAATCAAGTTCCACTATGCTTTTCTAAACAGGGTCATTTGTAAAAACTACCATTTGTTATTGCTATTATTTTTTTTTAAATATGCTTTATTTTTATTTATTAATTTTACTTTAAAAGTTTGTTTATTTTATTTATTTTTATTTTATTTTTGTTTATTTTTTGATATTTTATTTATTTTATCTATTTATTTATGTTTAAAACATTTCATTATACGATTGTGAGATATACAATTACAAAGATGTGCATGTTCAGGTTTCGGTCATACACTATTCTAGCATTCATACCCCCATCAGTGCCCATTTCCCACACTGTTCCCTTCTCTGTCTTACCTAACCTCTGACTTCCACACACTTGTGGTAGATTCCACCTTTGACCATTTGACAAGACCTCCTGATTCATGTTTTGCCTGACCTTGGATATTGGTGAGGCAGAGCTGCTACTGACTCTCACTGTGCCCAGCTGCTCATGAGGTGCCCGGGAGGGATGGCAGGTTCTAGCCCTTGCCCACCATCCCAGCAGAGCCTCACAACAAGCCAGACGACCCCCCTCACTCCATGAGGACATTCATTTTCCACATCCGGACTTCCTCCTCATCAGAACTCCACCCAGCAGACCAGCCTACCACAGCCCAGCTCACCGAGATCCACCCTGCTGCAGTCTTTTTGAATCTGGCCCAGGTATGCTGATCCAGAGACAGACATGGGGAAGAGCTGCTACTGACTCTCACTGTGCCCAGCCACTCATGAGGTGCCCGGGAGGGGATGGCAGGTTCTAGCCCTGGCCCACCACCCCAGCAGAGCTTCACAACAAGCCAGATGACCCCGCACTCCATGAGGACCTCCATTTTCCACATCCGGACTTCCTCCTTGGCAGAACTCCACCCAGCAGACCAGCCTATCACAGCCCGGCTCGCGCGGCCGCTTGTGGCTGCGCAGTTCATCAATAAATGCTGGATTTTGAGATGACTACAAGAGTATGCTACCTGCACGGCAGAGCCTGGCAAGCTACCCGTGTTGTATTTGATATGCCAGATACCAGTAACCAGATACCAGTAAATAGACCTCATTCCCATGACCTGATGGAATGGTTTGAGGCTCTTTATGTTCCTGGAGCAAGCAGGTTCCCTTGGGCTCTACTTGCATGAGACAGGTCATATGGAAATGTTACTGGTGCCCTCTCGAGCAAATCGAAGATGAACGGGAAGACAGTGATACAGTGGATATTGGTATCATGATATGTATGTATGTATACATGTATACATATATATATTTATGGCATGCAAATAAATATGGTCATTCTATATCTGTTTTTTTCCTTCTGGCTAATTTCACTCAACATGAAATGTTGAGTTCCATGTCCATGGGTTTATAGGCAAATTTCATCACTTCATTTTTCCTAACAGCTGCATAATATCCCATTGTGTAGGTGTACCAAAGTTTCTTTATCCAGCCATCAGTTCTTGCGCACTCTGGTTGTTTCCAGATTTTGGCTCTTGTCAATAGTGCTGCTATGAAGATAAAAGTATTACTATGATTTTCATAATGCAAAGGATAATATCAAAGTATCCAGGCATGCGAACAATTCAAAATAAGGGCCAGTATTTAAATCAAATAAAGTTGTCAATATTTTGAAGGATCTTTTCTCCATGAATCCTCCCTTGATACAAACGTGTAAAAATCAGAATCCAATGTTTGTTATCTTTTATGATGAAACCAAGTATGTGCCTACCCTAGTAATTAGCTTCATAGTTTGTTACTGAATTGAATTATCCCAGATACTCTGAGGACCACCTAACCTTCTCTTCCCATGCTTTTCAGGCTTAGTAATTATTTCAAAAAAATGATGGATTTGCAGCTTTCTACCACTCTAACATAATCACGCATAGCTTTTGTCTCTTGAATCGATTACTCGCTCCCATTTACAGTTATAGCCACAGAGTTACCTACTTTGTGTTGAGCAGGATCTGGAGGGGTGGATTTGCAGGTTATCAGGATGACTTTTTGTCTGCAATAAGGACTTTTCTTGTTCTCCTCAGCTTTCTAGTTATCAAGCTGAATTCAGCCGGTGGTGGCATAAAGAAATGAGAGCAGTGAAGTTTCCATCCCAGGGAACAATCTTTGATTATTATCTGGATCACAAAACAAAGAAATTCTTACCTTGGACTGATAAAATTCCACAGCTGACTGTGGATCCAGATGTCCCCCTACAGGTAGGTGTGAGTTCGGCAGTGTTTGGTCACACTCTTACTCTGAACCTCCCTCTTGTTTTCATGGAAGAAGAGAAATACAAATTTTTTCACCAAAAAATAAATATTAATATCGCCCCGATGCATTAATCACTCTGTTGATAAATATTCTTAACATGTAACATCTTTTCTGGCAAAAAAATTTTTTTACTTATAGAATGATTAGTCAGTTTTCCTGTCTGCAAACTAACTTATAAACAATTCTGTGGTAACAGGATTGTTCATAATTTCCTAGGAACTGAATTTTGGAAAATGTTTCTATTTCAGTGCCCTCTCACCCCCAATCTTTGTTTTTGTTACTGGTTTTAGGGGCACCTGGCGGTGCTGAAGGGTGATATATGCTGAGGTCAAACCCGGGCCACACACACCATCCTGGTTGACTGAATCTTTTTGTGCCCCTAACGATACATTTCTTAGCTTTGTTCAACTTTTTCCTCTGCCTTGACAGGCCATAAAGATGAATATGCTCCATCTCTTCAACAAGTGTTTCAAATTTTGGCAACTGACCAGCCTCAGTGGATCTCTTTGTCTTTCTTCCTTGATTTTCCTTTCCTCATTTCTCTGCCATCAGGCTGTTCTTCAGTCAGCTTATTCTGACTCTGGTGTTCCCTTTCATGTTTCTTTCTCAAAATCACATTTCCTTTTGGAGCTGCTTATTTGAAGTCGTGTTGAGTTAAGCTGATATCTGGTGCTCTCTACTGTGGTTGGGGGAATCTAGTGTCCAGTGAGAGGACACACCTTTGTGTATTGATCCCACACCCCCACATTCCCCAGTCCTGGCTGCAATACAAAACAGCACTGGGTAGGTTTGGCATCAACCACAGGAATATGCCACCTCATCTCGTCCTGGAGTCAGGAAGTGCAGCATGCAGTGGGCTGCAAGATTGATTCCTCCTCAGGGCTCTGAAGGCACATGTGATCCAGGCCCATCTCCAAATTCTGGTGCCTTGGGGTAAGATTGGGTTCATTCTGGGCAGCATAACTCCCATCTTCACACGACAAGTTTCCTATGTGCCTTGTCCCCATGTATGAGTCCCATTTTTGTATAAGGAAACCAAGTCCTTTGCATGGGAGGCCAACCCTGCTGTGTTGCCAGGCAGAGCCGCCATGGTGGGCTCCCTGAGGAGGGACTTCATTCCCCACAGTGGTGGGGCTGGAGTCCAACACTCACCAGCTCACAAGGTTGACTTCTCAGCGACTGTTCTTGATCTGCAAGATGGTGCCTCTCCCTGTGTCTACATGTGGGTTTTCCTCCCTGGGAGCGTGACCAACCACTGTCTGCGTGGGCACCAGTTGCCTCCTCTAAGAAGTTTGGTTAGATTGGATTGGGCCAACACTCCCAACTTCCTTTCACCTTCAGCCCCTCTCCGTATAACAGCTGCTCTCCAGGTTGGGACCTGACCTCCCAGCAACACCACATCACTGAGCTCTGGGGGTTCTGGCTTCAGTTGGTGAAGTGTAGGGTTGGGCGGGAAGCCCAATCCTCACAGTGCAGTGTGGAACCCCTGCCTCTCATAGATGGGAAGACAGGGAGGTGGGTGGCAGCAGGACTGGTTCATTCATTCAATGCTGTGGGGCTACCACAAAGGGTTCGCATGTTCCCGATCTGTGCCCATCACACAGGCTTCATTTTAAGACAGCTGCCATCCTGCTCCAATGGCCTCAGAAGTAACCCTCAGAGAGGGAGAGATACCCTCCTGGCTCTTTATAAAGAATGAGGACAGGACTCACTTTGGCAGCATATATACTACAGTTGGAACAATATAGGGGTTAGCCGGGTCACACACTCTCAAATTTTTGAGGTGTTTCCTGTTTTTAGATCAGTGCCCTCAGCACCGCAGTCAAGGTCAATCAATGTGAAGCCTTTCTGGTTTGGCTTGATTGCCAAGGCTAGCGACAGTGTTGGGAGGGAGCCTAATGTGGAGTGTGGGGGCTGGTGGACCAGCTGAGGAGAAAGTGAGAGCAGAGACTGAGGAATCTAATGATGACGTGGGGTTTTGTCTTTTGAACTAAAGCTTTTTTAACTTGTTTGAAAAAAAGCTGAACACTTAAAAAAGAGTGAGGAGACCTTTGGGGGTCCCAAAGCAGAACTCTTTCTGCATCTCATTTGCCAGGGCCACATAGCCAACACTCAGCCCAGTGTGGGGGCCAAGTAGCCAGAGCCAATTGTGCTTTGAGGAGGTTCTGCACCAGTGAGGGGGCTGGGCACAACTGTGTGTGGAGATGGTCTGGCAACTGAACAAAGTGGCTTCCCTGAAAGGAAGGAAGGCCTGGAGAAGTGGGTGCTGGGAGGCAGTTCCCTGTGTCTGTTGCATGTGCTGTGAATATCTTGAAATCTGTTTGTGTCCAGCCTACCAAGGCTTCAGCTCCTCATGATATGAAGCTTTATTAAATAATTTATAATTAGAGAAAATAGGAATTAAAGGGGAGAAAAGGAGGAAAGGTTAAACTCACCCAACCCCTGGTTCTGTCCTTGATACTACATATGGTCCTCAAGCAGCCCCAAGAGTGATCCCTAAGCACTGCTGAGTGTTGCCCCAAAACAAACCAGTGCTCAGGACTAAAATCTGACATCATAAGGTGGGTTCACCTGGGCAGTGTTTACTCAACTGAGAACTGATCCGAGCTTGTAGTTTGACTTTGACCCACACTGGAACCAAAATATGGTGATTTGATAAACAACCTTGAAAGATATTTTAAAAGTACCATAGCTGGCCAGAAATAGTAGGAAATATTCATATAGAAATCTTGCGTTGCTCTGTCAGGTGTTTTTCACTGGTGTTTTACATAGATTAATGTAATCCTTTCTTAGTGGGGATTAGTTCAAGCCCTGTTGGGGTGAGGAACTGGAGTGGGGAAATGACTGTACCTGGCTCTCTTCAGGACTGACTCCTGGCTCTGTGCTCAGGGCTCACTCCTGGTGGTGCTCAGGAGATCATATGAGGTGCTGGGGATTGAACCTGGGGCAACTGTGTGCAAGGCAAGCACCTTACCACTGTAGTGTCACTCCGGCCTAGTTACTTTTTTTTTTTTTTACCTTTTTTTTTTTTTTTTTTATTATACCACCGTGAAACATACAATTACAAAGGTGTTCATAATTGGTTCTTGGTAAACAGATCCAGCACCCATCCCTCCACCAGTGCCCCATTTCCACCACCAAGACCCCCCCCCTCCCATCCCCCCCCCCCGTAATAGCAGGTACCCCAGTTTCCCTCTCTTTCTCTCTCTATCTCCTCTCTCGTCGCTGCACTCTCTCCCTCTTATTCTACACATTGTGGCTAGCCCTGCAGATAGTTAGAGTTAATCACTTAAGTCTCTTTTATCAGTGGTGAGTTTTAATCTGCCATTACAATTTCCCATATTTATTAAAACACTGGTATCTATATCCTATTAATGAAGCAGTCATTCTATATCTGTCCTTTTCCCTGACTAATTTCACTCAGCATGATAGACTCCATGTCCATCCATTTGCAGGTAAATTTCATAATTTCATCCTTTCGACAGCCGCATAGTATTCCATAGTGTAGATGAACCACAGTTTCTTTAGCGGCCTAGTTATTTTTAATGTATCGAAAAATATAAATAACAAGAAATCAAGTGAAGTGTGAACATGCTGGTGCTTTGACATTGTATGACAGGGTTTAGGCTGCAGGTACTCTTGGGTGTGAGTGTGTGCACTGCCATATATTACATAATTGGGCCTCTGGCCAAGTTATTGCTATTCTCTATGCTTTAGTTTCCTCCTCTCTGCAATGAAGAGAATAACCAAGCTCTACGGACTTGTGATGAGTATCTTATGACATGATGCTGATGAACTGCTTCGTAGCACCAGTCAGTACTCATCTTTCAGTAATATGTGGATAAATGAGAAAATGCATGAAATTTTAAAAAGTAACCAAGGCCAATTTAAGGTTGTGCAGAACAACCTGTGACTTTTATTGATAATGAGAGTATTCCAGCATGAAAACGAAATTGTAGGGTAAATATTCTGTAGAGTACCCTGACTGACGCATGGGGTACTCAAGTGCTGTCAGAATGTGCTCCCCAAGTAAGGACGGATTTTAGCCATTGTAAAATCTAGCTTTTATTCTTGTGAATGCCATGGTTCTCGCAGGGAATTTTGCCCCTTCCCCTCCATTGTTGTTGCTCTCATGTTGCTCTATCTGGAGTTTGCACTCCTGTTGCAGTGCTCGTGGGGTCACACACTTAGTTGCTGTTCACCTGGGGTTGCCCTTAGCAGTGGGGGGCTATGCCAGGAATCGGATTCTTAGTGTCATTCCTGCAAAGCAGACACCACCATTGAGCCATGTCTCTGGACCACCTGCAAAGAATTCTTCACCCTCTTCAATCTGGCCACCAGTAAATGCAAGATAATGTCACCCTTAGTCACGTGTTGCATTCTGTGTCCTTCACGTTTTTGTCACTCCCTTGGCCTGAACTTATATTTCAGTGCTTGTCCTCTGAGTGTCATTTCAATTTCATTCCATTTGCTCTTGTAAATCACCTTAAATCCTACGTGAAACAATATGGTATCTGAAGGCTAAAGAAGCTAAGGTGCTTGCCTTTACTTATGGCTAACTCAGGTTTATTTCCCAGTACCACCTATAGTATAGCCCCCAACTACCACCAGGACTAATCCATGAGTAGAGCCAGGAGTAACCCCTGAGTGCCAATGAGTATAGCTCAAAAACATAAACACATATGGTGTCTCATTAAAATGGTGCAGTTTTCAGGGCAGCAAAGTTGTCATAGAAATTTTTAATAAAACAGTGCACAATAAGTTTAAAGCATGCTTTGAATTTCTTTACACTATCACAAGAATGAAGGCCACTGTTCCCCCAAACTGTTGTCTCCTTGTGCTCCCTTTATTTTTTTTATTATTTTTAAATATGATGGGTATTTTTATTTTATTATTTTTTTTTTTTAAAAAATTTTTTTTTATTATACCACCGTGAGACATACAATTACAAAGGTGTTCATAATTGGTTCTTGGTAATACAGTATACCAGCACCCATCCCTCCACCAGTGCCCCATTTCCACCACCAATGTACCCCACCCCTCCTGCCCACCCCCAGGCTGCCTCAATAGCAGGTAGCCCCCGTTTCTCTCTCTCTCTCTCTCTCTCTGTCTCTCTCTCTGTCTCTGCATCTCTCTCCCTCTTCTTTTACACATTGTGGCTAGCCCTGCAGATATTTAGAGTTTATCACTTAAGTCTCTTTGTGTATATTCAATGGTGAGTTTTTTCCCACACTTAGTGAAACGCTAGTATCTTTTTGTATCCTATTAATGAATGCAGTCATTCTATATCTGTCCTTTTCCTTCTGATTAATTTCACTCAGCATGATAGTCTCCATGTCCATCCATTTGCAGGTAAATTTCATAATTTCATCTTTTCTGACAGCTGCGTAGTATTCCATAGTGTAGATGAACCACAGTTTCTTTAGCCAGTCCTCTGTTCTCGGGCACTTAGGTTGTTTCCAGATTCTAGCTATTGTGAATAGCACAGAGATGAATAAAGAAGTACAGATAGTGTTTCTGCTATGTGTTTTTTCTCTCGGGTATATTCCCAGGAGTGCTATTGCTGGATCAAATGGGAGCTCAATATCTAGTTTTCAGAGGAATGCCCATATTGTTTTCCAAAAGGGCTGGACCAGTCGGCACTCCCACCAACAGTGGATGAGAGTCCCTTTTCCCCACATCCACACCAGCACTGGTTGTTCTTGCTGTTTTGGATGTGTGCCAGTCTCTGTGGTGTGAGATGGTACCTCATTGTTGTTTTGATTTGCATCTCCCTGATGATTAAAGATGAAGAACACTTTTTCATATGCCTTTTGGCCATTCGAATTTCTTCTTTTTTTGGAAGCTTCTGTTCATTTCTTCTCCCCCTTTTTTGATGGGGTTGGCTGTTTTTTTCTTGTGAAGTGCTACCAGTGCCTGATATATCCTGGATATTAACCCCTTGTCAGATGGGTATTGGGTGAATATCCTTTCCCACTCTGTGGATTGTCTTTGTATCTTGGTCACCATCTCTTTTGAGGTGCAGAAGCTTTTCAATTTTATATAATCCCATTTGTTTATCTTTGCTTCCATTTGCTTGGTCAGTGGTGTGTCGTCTTTAGAGATATTTTAGTTTCGATGTCGTAGAGCGTTTCTCCTCTGTTTTCTTCCATATACCATATAGAATCATGTCTGATGTTGAGATCTATAATCCATTTTGATCTGACTTTTGTGCATGGCGTTAGAAGGAGGTCTAAGTTCATTTTTTACATGTAGCTGCCAGTTTTCCCAGCACCATTTGTTGAAGAGGCTTTCTTTGTTCCACTTAATATTTTTTTGCTCATTTATCGAAGATTAAGTGGTTGTATATTTGAGAGTGTGTTTCAGGATATTCAGTTCTATTCCATAGGTCTACGGGTCTGTCTCTATACCAATACCACACTGTCTTAATTACAACTGCTCTGTAGTAGAGCTTGAGGTTGGGGAAAGTGATACCTCCCATCTTCTTTTTCCCAAGGATTGCTTTAGCTATCCGTGGGGGGTTTATTATTCCATACAAATATCAGGAGTGTTCGTTCAATTTCTTTGAAGAACATCATGGGTATCTTTATAGGGACCGCATTGAATCTGTATAAAGCTCTAGGGAGTATTACCATTTTGATAATGTTAATCCTTCCAATCCATGAGCAGGGAATGTGTCTCCATTTCCCCAGGTCCTCTTTTATTTCCTGAAGTAACGTTTTGTAGTTTTCTTTGTAGAGATTCTTTACATTCTTTGTCAAACTGATTCCTAGGTATTTGATTTTCTGCGGCGCAATTGTGAACGGGATAGTTTATTTAATGTCCCTTTCTTCTCTTTTGCTGTTTGCATATAGGAAGGCCATTGACTTTTGGGGTATTGATTTTGTACCCTGCCACTCTACTATAGGAATGCATTATTTCTAGGAGCCTCTTGGTAGAGAGTTTCGGGTTTTCCAGGTATAATATCATGTCATCTGCAAATAGTGACAACTTGGCTTCTTCCCTTCCTATCCGGATGCCCTTAATGTCTTTTCTCTTCCCTGATTGCTATGGCAAGTACTTCCAGTACTATATTGAATAGAAGCGGTGAGAGTGGGCAGCCTTGTCTTGTCCCTGATCTTGTCGAAGGCTTTCAGTTTTTCCCCATTGAGAATGATGCTCGCTGTGGGCTTGTAGTAGATGGCCTGGATTATATTGAGGAAGGTTCCTTCAATCCCCATTTTATGGAGAGCTTTTATCATGAACGGGTGTTGAATCTTGTCAAATGCCTTCTCTGCATCTATTGATATGATCATATGGTTTTTATTTTTTTTTTTGTTGATATGATGTATTATGTTGATTGGCTTGCGGATGTTGAACCATCCTTGCATTCCCGGGATGAATCCCACTTGGTCATGGTGTATAATCTTTTGATGACTCTTTGGATTCTATTTGCTAGTATTTTGTTGAAGATCTTAGCATCTGTGTTCATCAGGGAGATTGGTCTGTAGTTTTCCTTTTTTGTGACATCTCTGTCTGCTTTGGGTATCAGGGTGATATGTGCCTCGTAAAAGCTATTTGGGAGTGTTTCTGTTTCTTCAATTTGCCGGAAGAGCTTGAAAAGAATTGGGAGTAGGTCCTCTTTAAAGGTTTTGTAGAATTCACTGGTGAATCCATCTGGACCTGGGCTTTTGTGTTTGGGGAGACTTTTGATTACCAATTCCATCTCCTCGATGGAGATAGGTTTGTTGAGGTATTCCAAATCTTCTTGTTGCAGACTTGGGAGGCTATAGGAATTCAGGAATTTGTCCATTTCTTCTAGGTTCTCTTGTTTCGTGGCATACAGGCTCTCATAGTAATCGCTGATGATCTTTTGAATTTCTGTGGTTTCTGTTGTAATGTCCCCGTTTTCATTTCTGATTCTATTTATTTGGGTTCTCTCTTTTCCTTTTCTTACAAGTCTTGCAAGTGGTTTGTCAATCTTGTTTATTTTTTTCAAAGAACCAGCTTTTGGTTTTGTTGACCTTCTGAATTGTTTTTTGACATTCCATCTCATTGATTTCTGCTCTAAGTTTTATTATTTCTTTCTTTCTGTTTGGGTTGGGCTCCTTTTGTTGGTCACTCTCTAAGATCTTAAGTTGTGAAGTCAGACTGTTTGTGATGGCCTTTTCTTCTTTTCTGATGAATGCTTGAAGAGCTATGAATTTGCCTCTTAACACTGCTTTTCGCTGTATCCCACAAGTTCTGGTAATTCATGTCTTCCGTCTCATTTGTTTCCAGGAATCTTTGTATTTCCTCTTTGATTTCTTTTATGACTTGCTGGTTGTTCAGCAGTGAGCTGTTTAGTTTCCAGGTACTGGGTATTGGTCTCCCGTTTTTGTGTACAATTAACTTCTATTTTCAGTGCATCATGGTCTGAAAAAATAGTTGGCAGAATTTCTATCTTCTTGATTTTATGGAGGTATGCTTTATGGCTCAGCATGTGATCTATTTTGGAGTATGTTCCATGTGCACTGGAGAAGAAAGTGTATTCAGCTTTTTGGGGATGAAATGCCCTGTATATGTCTACCAGCCCTCTTTCTTCCATCTCTTCTTTTAGGGCCAGTATTTCCTTGGTAAGTTTCAATCTTGTTGATCTATCCAGGTTTGATAGAGCAGTGTTGAAGTCTCCAACTACAATTGTGTTGCTGTCAATGTCTTCTTTGAAGTCTATTAGTAGTTGTTTTAGGTATTTTGCTGGCCCCTCATTGGGTGCATATATGTTTAATAGCATGACTTCTTCCTGATATATGCATCCCTTGACTATTAAGAAGTGACCTTCACTGTCCCTTCTGACCTTCTTTAGCCTGAAGTCTATGTTGTCGGATACCAGTATGGCTACCCCAGCCTTTTGGATGGGTTGTTTGAGTGAAGGATTGTTTTCCAGCCTTTTTATTTTGAGCCTGTCTTTGCTCCGATTGTTCAGGTGTGTTTCTTGAAGGCAGCAGAATGTCGGATTCAATTTTTTGATCCATTTTGCCACTCTGTGTCTCTTAACTGGTGCATTTAGACCATTGACATTGAGAGAGATTATTGTCATGGGATTTTGTGCCATCTTTCTGTATAGGTTGGTTGTTCTTTTGGGTTTTGTCTCGTCTTAGAGTAGATCTTTCAGTCCTTCTTTTAAGGTTGGTTTTTGAGTTTACAAAGTTCCTAAGCTGTTGTTTATCCAAGATAAAAGTAGTATATCTGTCCTTCAAATCTGAGTGAGAGTTTAGCTGGATAAAGAATTCTTGCTGAGGCATTCATTTCATTGAGTTTTTTTTACTATATCCCACCACTGCCTTTGGGCTTGGAGGGTCTCTTCTGAGAAGTCTGCTGAAAGTCGAATGGATGCTCCTTTGTATACAATTTCCTTCTTTTGATCTTGCTGCCTGAAGAATTATGTCTCTGTCTATGGCATCCATTACTTTGACTAGGATGTGTCTTGGGGTCTTTCTATTGGGGTCTCTTCTTGCTGGTACGCATCGGGCTTCTTGGATCTGGATGCCTTCTTCCTTTAACTTGGGGAACTTTTCAGCCAGGATGTTTTTAACTGTTTTAATTTCCTTGGGGTTACTTTCCTGTCCCTCTGGGACTCCGATGATTCTTATGTTGTTCCACCTGGCTTCATCCCATTGTTCTCTGTTCCATTGCTGATCCATTTTCCGGTCTTTTTCCATCTTATGTAGTTCTCTGAGTGCTTTCTGCAGCTCATCTTCAGTCTCACTGATTCTCTCTTCCGCTGCTGTCATCCTACTGTTGAGAGCCCCTATTGTGTTTTTCATTTCATCTACTGAGTTTTTTAGCGATGATATTTCTATTTGCATGGTTCTCATTTCTGCTCTCATTTCCTCCCGTAATTTATTGACTGCCCTTTCAACTGCTTCGTTTATGTTCTCCTGTATTTTATTGGACATCTGCTCCATTTTTTCGTTGAGCTCGTTAAACATCCTACCAATTTCTTCTCTAAATTCATTGTCAGAGAGATCATGCACATCTGCATTCTTTTTTGAGTCTTCAGGGTTGATTTCTTCATCTGTTCTTCGAACTGGGGATCTGCGTTGTTTCCCCATGGTGTTGCGGTGTTCAGGGATAGATTCCTCTAGCGTACTGTTTCTTTTTTCTTGAGGATATTACCTTCCCTTGGTGTTGAATTTCCTAGTTTTTTGTATTAATAAGCAGCCGCATGAGTGGCCGCCCGCCCGGCCAGCCGCACCCCCAGGGAGAATACCTGAGGCGGAGACAGGCCGGTGTGAGAGTTCAAAATGTCCGTTTACTTCCGCTTCCGCTCGGACTTCTGGGGGTTGTAGTTCCACCTTTTGCTGAGGCCTGGGGCTCTACCACGACCCCAGGTGCCCGCCCTGCCAGCCGCACCCCCCCAGGGAGAATACCTGAGGTGGAGACAGGCCAGTGTGAGAGTTCAAAATGTCCATTTACTTCCGCTTCCGCTCAGACTTCTGGGGGTTGTAGTTCCACCTTTTGCCGAGGCCTGGGGCTCTACCACGACCCCAGGCGCCCACCTGGCCAGCCGCACCTCCCAGGGAGAATACCTTAGGTGGAGACAGGCCGGTTGTGAGAGTTCCTGCTCAATTCTTTTATTGTAAATTGTGCCTTGATCATTATCTACTTAAATTTGTCAAAGGGGTCATACACAGCTGTACTCAGGGGCTTCCTGCTGGCTCTGTGCTCAGGGAACCATATGCAGGGCTGAGGATCAAACCTGGCATCAGCATTATGGAGGCAAGTACTCTACTCACTGTCCTATCTGTCTGACCTCTTTCTACTTAATCTGAACAGATCACAGCTTTGCTACTCGTTTTCATGTATGCCTTGATTTCTTAGCCAATTTGTCGGGTTCTGAGGAGTGGTAGGCAATTTCTTCTTTACTGACCATGTTTTCTTGTATACAAGAATACAGACCAGAAGAGTGAAAATGTTTGTTCCAAAATGAGGCGACTTACACTTGGGTACAGAACTCAGCTTGGGCAAAGAAAAGCCCTTGTCTGTGGCTAAAACTCTGACAGCCCTGCCCAGTTGCTCTCTCTGCAAGCTGTAATGTCTGAGCTCTGATGATTAAGAAATGCAAATACATGCCCAGAGAGCTAGGTCAGCAGGCTAGGATATATTCTCTACATGCAAGAGAGCCAATTTCACTCCCCAGTACCGCATGCCAGCACTACACTTCAGTTCCCAACACTGACAGATTTGATCCCTTTGCTGCTCTCCAGGTGTAACCACCAAGCTCTGGTAGGTATACCCTAAAAGCGGTAAAAAAAGGAAAAAGAGGATAAAAGAAAATAAGGTGAGATCGTGGACTATTCGCTGAACTCAGAATTCTTTAGGATACTGTCGTGATGCTGTGGGTACAGATTCCTGTGGAACACCGGGATGCCTATTTTAACTGAGTTCACTCTTTCCCACACCCAGAGACTCCTGGTCCACACTTCCAGAGACAACCAGGCTTCGATATTTCATCGAGTTGTTGCTCGAGAAAAGACAACCGCTCATGCTGGTTGGAAATGCTGGGGTAGGGAAAACCGTCTTTGTGTGGGATACACTGGCAAAACTCTCTGAGGATTACATAGTGTCTCGTGTGCCTTTCAACTACTACACAACATCTGAAGCTCTGCAGAGTAAGTGCTTCTTTATGTTGTACTCCCACAATGAAATCAGAAACTATTATATGCGGTTGGAAGAGATTGTACAGCAGGGAAGACATTTATGTTGGAAGCAACCAACCCCAATGTGACACCTAGAACCACAGAGTTCCTCAAACATCACCAGGAGTGTCTTCTGAGCATTACTGGGTATGACCCATAAAGAAAACAACAAACAGCCATAAAAGAAAACAACAATAACAGCAACAACATGCTGTTGCTATGTGGTTTCTGAGAAACAAAGATTTATGAGGCTATGTTCATTGTTTCATTAGCTCTATCAGTGCAAATGAGTAACAGTTTCTTACTGCCCTCATGAGCTCACCCATAAGTGCTTTCTTTGAAACCTTTTTCTTCATCAAGTTTGCATTCCAAAGTCATATGGACCCATGATAACATGTACTGAGATGAAGACACTGGCACATGTCTATATGCTTCTCATGTTTCTGTTGTTGGCCCAAGAAGAGTGATGTGAGAGCTTCCAGAGATTCCCTTAGCTGTCTGGAGGCTTCTGTGAGGGCCTTGATATGAGGAACTGAGGGGACCCAAGCCCCTGCCAACCCACCTGTCAGGGGCTTGGGAATTGGATTGGATTGAGGGAGGGAAAGTGTCTCTGCTGTAACTACCGGATCTCTCACACTGGAAGGCTGGCATGGGAACACGATGGGGAGAAGCATCTATGGTGGTAACCTGCCCAGACATGATACTTAAGTAATTGAGTAGAAGAACTAGCAAGGAAAATTTGGGGGAAAGGACTGAGCACCAGTTGTTAACATTTTTGATCTATGATTGATGACCATGGTTATATATTTGTTTCAGGAATTCTTGAGAAACCTCTGGAGAAAAAAAGCCGGTCGTAACTACGGCCCAGGAGGAAATAAAAAAATTGGTCTATTTTATTGATGACATGAATATGCCTGAAGTGGATGTCTATGGCTCTGTTCAGCCACACACGCTGATTCGGCAGCACATTGATTCACGGACACTGGTGAGCGGGTCTCCGCCCTTTATTTCTTCTGAAATGTCATTGTCATCATCACAACAAAGAGGAATTTTAAAATAGAATTGGTGTTGGGGCCAGAGTGATATATGTTTGGTGTTTGGTGTTAAACACATAAGGTGTTTGCCTTGCACCACGGCTCACCTGGGGTTCCATCTCCAGCATCCCAGGTAGTCTCCCAAGCACCACCAGGAGAGATTTCTTAGTACAGAGCCAGGAGTAACTTGTGGGCATTGCCAGGTGTGGCTCTTAATTTATTCTGATGATATATGTTTTCTCTTATAATTTTTGGCTTTCTATTTTGCATTCATCTCCATCAGTGGAATAATGGAATCATTCCCCACTACATCTTCAAAGCATTGATTTGAAGTAGATCTTAGAAAAATAAACTACAATGCCCCAAATCATGGGCACTGTGGGCATTAACTTCGTGACAGAGCACTTAGAGGACCACTACCTAACTCTATGGGATGTTCCTACCTTGAAATATTGGGATGTTGCCATCCACGGTCCTCACCATTAGCCATAATGAGAGTCCCCCTCAGCTGGGTGTGGGCCTTTCTTCCCAGAAGTTGTCACCCTAGAAGCACTATGCATTCAGGATATGTATTGCTTTCTGGATTTTTAGCATCCAAGGAGCCAAGTAGCCTGCAGTTGTCTAGCTTGGGGAGGTTTTGTTTGTTTTTAGAGTTTATTTTTATTTGAAGCACCAAGATCTATTAATGTTAATGACAGGGTTTCATGCATACAGGTTCCAGCACCACAACTCCACTAGGGTCTGCTTCCCTCCACCATTGTCACTGGATCCCCTCACTAATGTCCTTCCCTTCCAGCCCTGCCCTTGGAAAGCTCATTTCTATACACCAGTTTCCAGGTCCCTGTTGCCTGGGGGGTATTTCATATTCCCTCACTAGATCCAGATATGGTAGCTCATTCTGTGTCTGACTTTGTTCAGCCCGGTACTATCTAGTTCTATCTATATAGCAGCAAATTGTATGATTTTATCTTTTTTTTAAGCTGAGAAGTGTTCCATTGTGTATATATGTACCACAGTTTCTTTTTTCCACTCATCTCTAATTGCATATGCAATTATTCCAGATCTTGGCTGCTGTGAATATTACTATAAGGAACAGAGGAACACAAGTATCTTTTGAAACAGTGTTTTTGGGCTTTTGGGTAGAGGTGGAGAAATGAAATTGCTGGGTTGCATGGACTGAGCTTTGCCTCTTTTTATTATTGTTATTGTTGTTGTTATTGTTATTATTTTATTTATTTATTTATTTTTCTTTTTGGGTTCCACACACAGCAAATGCTCAGGGGTACTCCTCGCTCTGAACTCAGGAATTACTTGTGGTGGTGCTCAGGGGACCATATGGGATGCTGGAGATAGAACCCAGGTCAGCCTTGTGCAAGGCAAACTCTCTCCCCACTGGACTATCTTTTCAGCTCCTGAGCCTTGACTTTCATGCCTTTCAACATAACTGAGTATTTGAAAGATCAAATCAGTTTTTAATGAAGTCCTTCAGTTATAAAAAGTTTGAAAGTCCTCAGTAATGAAAGTCCTTCACCTTTTGTTGTGCTATTATCTCCAGTTTGGGATTTAAGGCTCTAGTTTCTGTATTCCAGGTATGACAGACAAAAGGTGACACTTAAGGAAGTCCACAACTGTCAGTATGTTGCCTGCATGAACCCCATGGTCGGCAGTTTTACAATCAACCCCGTCTCCAGGTAGGGGGCTGTGTAATTCTCTCACCTATCAAGTCCCTAAATGGGTCACTTTGGGGAGGTGGGTAGTTGTGTCTTGTAGTTCCAGAGATTGAACTCCAGGGTCTCACATGTATAAGGCACATGCTCAGCTTTTATTCATGTGGCTGTGTAGTACTGGAAATGTAATTCAGGGTCACGTACATGCCAGCCTGTCCTCTACCACTTGAATTTTTCCCCAGCCCTCATAAGATTTTTAAATGATCAGTTTTAGCTTTACAGAAAAATTAGTTGAAGGTCCAGAGAGCTCCCATAAACTCCGTCACCCTGAAAACATCTTGCGTTATTGTGGCACACTTGTTCTACTGCTGAACCTCCCTTGATACTAAAGTCCAGTGTTTCCATTACCATTCACTCTTTATGTTGTTTATTCTCTGTGTTGGTGAAACCTACTGTGACAGCTATTTGCCACTGAAGCTTTATACAGTATAATTTCACTGCACTAAAAATACCCAGTATTCTACAAACCAACCCCTCCCCTACTCTTCTGCCCTCCCGCAATCACTTAATCCCTTTTCCTGTGGCAATCACTTAACTCTGTGGCAACTAACCCTGTGGCAGCCACTTAACTCTCTGTGACAGCCACTTAGTCCTGTTTCTGTCTTCGTAGTTTTGCCTTTTCCAGAATGCCATATAGTTAGAATTGAATGACACTTTTTCAGATTAGCTTCTTTCACTCTGCTTACATAGGTGGTTTTGATTCATCTTCATGACTTGATAGCGCATTTCCTTTCATCACTGAATAATATTCTGCGTCTGCGTGCACCACAGTTTATTCAACTACCAAAGGATACATTAGTTGTTTCCAAGTTTTGACAGCTCAGAGACACAGCTTATAAATATTTATGTGTAGATTTTTGTGTGTAGTTATTAGCATTTTAATAATAACAACAACCACCCCAACACATACAGTTACAGCACAGCATAGTGCATGCTGCTTATGTGTTTATGTGGAGGGACCTAGAGCTCAGTTAGTCAGTTCTACTGGCAATCTTGAGACCATTCAACTGAGAGATGCTGACTCTCAGCTGCTCTCATGTGTCAGTGGTTGAAGGGATGGCAAGAGCGTGGCTCTGCTTCCAGGTACCAGCATGCTTGGAGAATTCACAGTGACGCGAGAGGCTGGAGAGAGCGGTGGGAAAATAAAGCCCCTAACTATAACTTGTGCTCTCTCACTTACTCTTCAGTCTGTTGGAGCAAACAAGTCATATAGCCAAGCCCCAGCCACACACACAGAAGGCTCTGCAAAGTAACATGGCGATGGGCATGATATGGGGCATGAAGGGGGAAAAAAGAGAACTCTATTGTATAATCTGCCATTTCCCCTTATTCCCTGTTTTATGTATTGCTTATGTGTTTTCAGAGGCATTTCACTGTGTTTGCATTCAACTTCCCTTCTTTGGAGAGTCTGAATACCATCTACAGCCAGATCCTTGGTCTACATTTCCAGCAGCAAGCATTTGACCCTTCTGTTCTCAGGAATGGCTCTACTTTGATCCAGGCAGCCATCATGGTCCATCAGATGATGACACAGAACTTTCTACCCACAGCTGTTAAATTCCACTACCTCTTTAATATGAGAGACCTGTCAAACATCTTCCAGGTACCTTGTTGGCTCTGTTACCTGTCTTGAGTGGGGAAGTGACTATAACAATGGTAGCAAATCATTTCTAGATCTCTGTGTAAAACTCTGCTCTACGTTTTTGCAACTATCCTTCCTTTTTAGATCACATACATATCTACGAGCATTTAGGAAGGTTTTATCAATGAGGTGTGTGGAGACTTGGCAACAGAAACAAGGGTAGAGTCTGATCTCCCTATTTCACTTATTGCATGTAAATATTTTCATGCTGCTCTTGGTGCCAAGTAAGAGGAATAACATGTCATTTTTCATAATATGTGTTTCTATAAATTTCTTTATCTTGGTCCACATCCGAAACACCTGGCTTTGTGATCAGGGGTCACTCAGCAGCTGCATGCAAGGCAAGTGTCTTAATCCCTGTACAGTTTCTTCAACCCTATTGATATAATTTTAAAACCTACATCTAAGAAATAACAATTTCTTAAATTTCTATATTACTTTGCCTTATCCGTAACACTTACCTGGTCTTCCAAGAACTTCCAGGAGTCATCCCTGAGTGCAGAGCCAGGAGTAAGCCCCAAGTGATGCAGGTTGTGATCCCCCAAAAATACAACTCCTGCTTATCCCCAGAAAGACATGTCATACTCCTAATGCCATGCACAAAAGTCAGATCAAAATGGATTATAGATCTCAACATCAGACATGAATCTATAAGGTACATCGAAGAAAACAGGAAAAATGCTCTACGACGTTGAAACTAAAAGTATCTTTAAAGATGACACACCACTGACCAAGCATATGGAAGCAAAGATAAACAAATGGGATTGTATAAAATTGAAAAGCTTCTGCACCTCAAAAGAAACGGTGTCCAAGATACAAAGACAATCTACAGAGTGGGAAAGAATATTCACCCAATACCCATCTGACAAGGGGTTAATATCCAGGATATATCAGGCACTCGTAGCACTTCACAAGAAAAAAACAGCCAACCCCATCAAAAAATGGGGAGAAGAAATGAACAGAAACTTCCAAAAAGAAGAAATTTGAATGGCCAAAAGGCATATGAAAAAGTGCTCTTCATCATTAATCATCAGGGAAATGCAACTCAAAACAACAATGAGGTACCATCTCACACCACAGAGACTGGCACACATCCAAAATAGCAATAACAACTGGTGCTGGCGTGGAAGTGGGGAAAAATAAACTCTCATCCACTGTTGGTGGGACTGCCGATTGGTCCAGCCCTTTTGGAATATGGAATATGGGCTAGTTTTCGGAGGAATATGGGCACTCCTCCAAAAACTAGACATTGAGCTCCCATTTGATCCAGCAATAGCACTCCTGGGAATATACCCGAGAGACCGAAAAACACATAGAAGAAACACTATCTGTACTTCTTTATTCATATCTGCGCTATTCACTATAGCTAGAATATGGAAACAACCTAAGTGCCCGAGAACAGAGTACTGGCTACAGAAACTGTGGTACATCTACACTATGGAATAATATGCAGCTTTCAAAAAAGATGAAATTGTGAAATTTACCTGCAAATGGATGGACATGGAGACTATCATGCTGAGTGAAATTAGTCAGAAGGAAAAAGACAGATATAGAATGACTGCATTCATTAATAGGATATAAATATATACCAGTGTTTTTACTGAGTGTGGGCAATGGTAATATGAGACTAGAACTCACCATTGAATGTACACAAAGAGACTTACATGATAAATTCTAAATGTCTGCAGGGCTAACCACAATATGTAAAAGAAGGGGGATAAAGATGCAGAGACAGAGAGAGACAGAGAGAGAAAGAGGGGGAAAGGGGGTACCTGCTACTGAGGTACCCCTCAGTACTGCTACTGAGGTATGCCCGGGGATGGACTGGAGGGGTGTGGGTACACTGGTGGTGGTGATGGGCACTGGTGGAGGGATGAGTACTGGAATACTGTATTACCAAGAACCAATTATGAACACCTTTGAAACTGTATGTTTCACTGTGGTATAATAAAAAATTTAAAAATAAATAAAATATTTCAATTGGCAGGGCCAGAATGACAGCACATCAGGTAGGGTATTTCCCTTGCACACAGCCAACCCGGGTTCGGTCCCTGGCATCCCATATGGTCCCTTCAGCAACACCAGGAATAATTCCTGAGTGCAGAGCCAGGTGTAACCCCTGAGCATTGCAAGGTGTGACCCAAAAAAGCAAAAAAAAAAATTCAATTGACAAAATGGGTTTTGAAGCAACAGGATCAATTGATTAGAATCAACAAGCTACCACTTCTGATTATATACCCCTGGGAACCCAAAGCACACAGCAGAAACAACATCTGCACTCTTATATCCATGGAAATAACATGAGTGCCTGAGAACAGACAACTGGATAAAGAAACTATGGTATCTCTACACAACGGAATACTATGCAGTCACCAAGAAAAACTAAGTCATGAAATTTTCTTATAAATGCATGGACATCAAAAGAATCATGCTGAGTGAAATGAGTCAAAAGGAGAGAGAGACACACGCATAGAATAATTGCACTCATCTGTGGGATAAAGAAAAGCATAATATGAGATTAACACAAACAGTAAAAACAAGGTCCAGGAGAATTGGTAATTGGATTGAAGCTTGCCATAAGTGGAAGGACAGGGTGAAGGAGGGCAGTTGGAATAGAGAAGGGACCAGTAAGATAATAATTGCTCTGGACAATAACTGAGCACTGAAAGTAGGTAAAGGGAAATACATGATAAATTCTCCATACCTATACTACAAACTACAATGTCCAGAAAGAAAAAGAGAGACAGAGAAAGAAAGATGCTTGCCATAGAGTCAGGCTGGGCATGCAGTGGGGGTGGGGGTAAGGGCAGGTGGGGGAGGATGGTGGGAGGGTAACTGGAGACATTAGTGTTGGGAAATGTACACTGGTGAAGGGACGGGAAATAGTCATTAACAACATTGTAATGTGTATCTCATGGTGATTCAATAAAAAAAGCAAATTATGACTTAAAATTTTTTTTAAAAAGAAAGAAAAACATGTCATAGTATGCCCCTCAAAGTGTTGCAGGTGTGACTGAGGTGCCCAGCTGTGTTGGCAGGTGGCAGACAGGAAACAGGCTTGTCTACACCCAGGGCTCTGCCCCGTGGACCCTGCATTGTTGATGATCTGACATAGAAAAGACTGGGCCCCCTTGGGTGAACCCAGAACCACGGCAGAGCCTGGCAAGCTATCCGTGGTGTATTTGAATGCCAAAAATAGTAACAATAATGGATCTCATTCCCAATGAATAGAGGTGTTACTGGTGCCCATTCTAGCAAATCGATAAACAACGGGAAGATAAGAAACATATTCTCTCAGAATATCATCAGCTTCTGCATTTTTATTTTTTTTTTCCTGTTCCGATCACTAGGGATTTTATTTGCTTCTCCCGAATGTTTGAAGGACCAGCATGATTTAATACGACTTTGGCTTCATGAATCCTGTCGTGTTTATGGAGATAAACTGGTAGACACAAAGGATTGTGATTTATTTCAGAAAAAACTGCTGGAAACTGCTTGTAAATGTTTTGAAGTGCACGAGTCTCAGAGGTCCCCGTTGGCATGAACTCTGGCCTGTGTTGTAAGGGTGGAAGTGTGAAGAGATGTGAGTGAGTTAGGCCAACACTCACCTTTCTGGAACAGCTGTGGTTCCTGGATGCACCTGGCTGTCCCAAGGGCTGACCATCAGCTCATGCCTCGACAGGTCACTTGGCCACTCTCTCTCTTTTGGGGGCATCACCAGGGCTGGCGGACATGAGCTTGTTTTTTTTCCTCCTCCTTCTCCTGCAGGGAGTAGACCGTCGACCCTGCTGCAGCAGCCCCTCATTTATTGCCACTTGGCCAGCAGTGGGGGGAAACCCTCAGTACCTGCCGGTTAAGGACTGGGAGATGCTGAGGACGGTTCTCACAGAAATGCTGGATAACTACAACGAACTCAATGCTGCCATGCACCTGGTCTTGTTTGAAGATGCCATGCAGCACGTGTGAGTGGGGAACCATGATGCTTTTGACCTAGTGAAAACCACTGGGAACCCAGTGCTGTTGTCATGGCATCATATTTATTGCCCTGTGGCTGTCAGGTCTCGCGAGCTGTATGCCAGACAGAACAGATCTCCAAGTGTCATTCAGCTAGTGCCTTAATTATGATTCTAATCCCCAGTTGTAACCAAATTTTTTAATTATAAGTCATAATATCATTAAGTGTTTCCTAATAATCAAGATGCTTTTTTATATTTTTATGAAAACATTTTTGAGGCACCATGATTTTGCAATACTACAAATGGTAGAGTTCGATCATGCAATGTTCCAACACTACACTATATACTTCCCTTCACTTCCCTCCTCCAATGTCCCAGGAATTACCTTCACTCACCTTCTCCCCCTGTGATACACTCAGTTCTATACAGATTTTGTCAGTTTATGTTACCTTTGGCATTGTCTTATTCCCTTATTGTGTTTCTTTATATCCACAAATAAGAAAAAACCTTCTGTGTCAGTCTCTCTCCTGATGTCACTCAGCATGGTGTTTTCCAGACCCAACAAATGGCATGAGTTTATCTTTTCATATTGTCACTTGTCACTTGTTTTCCTGTTCATCAATTTGCTCTAGCGGTGCCAGTAACGTCTCTATTCATTGGGAATGAGGTCCATTATTGTTACTGTTTTTGGCATATCGAATACACCATGGGTAACTTGCCAGGCTCTGCTGTGTCTCTAGGTTCATCCCAGGGGGGCCCAGTCTTTCTGTGTGTCAGACCATCAACCATCCACAATCCAGGGCCCAAGGGACAGAGCCCTGGGTGTAGTCATGCCCGTCACCTGGCACCGCAGCCACACATGCAACACCTCGAGGGGCAGTTCTTATTATCAAGTAGTATTACAAGGTGTATATTCCATAGTTGCTGGGTTTTTTAAATGTTCTCTTTTTGGACCATACCCAGGAATGCTCAGGGGTTACTCCTGGCTCTGCACTCAGGAATTCCTCCTGGCAGTGCTTGGGGAACCATATGGAATGCCAAGGATCAAGGCAAACACTCTACCCACTGTGCTATTGCTCTAGCCTCAGTCTTTGTTTTTTTAATTTTTAAATTATTTTTATTTTTTAATATTTTATTATACCACCGTGAGATATACAATTACAGTGTTGTTTATGTTTGGAGGTTTCTGTCACATAGTACCAGCACCCCGCCTCTCCACCAGTGCCCATTTCTCACCACCAATGTCGCCAATTCCCTCCACCCTCCCATAGCCTGCCTAAATGGCAGGTTCTTTATCTCTTTTCTCTCTTCCTCTCTCTCTTTTCCTTCTCTTAAACATTGTGGGTTGCACTACATACACTTAGAGACCATTGTGTGCAATTTTTTGCCTGTATTTAATGTTCAGTTCTAGGTTGGTATTAGCCCTTTCGACATTTATTCACATATGTTCCCTTCTCTGTCTTACCTAACCTCTGACTCCCACACGTTTGTGGTAATTTCCACTTTTGGTAAGAACTCCTGATCCACGTTTTGCCTGACATTGGATTTTGGTGTCATAATATGTATGTACCTTTATGTCATGCAAATAAATGCAGTCATTCTATCACTTGATCACTTGATCACTTGAATCCCGTTATTCATCGATTTGCTCGAGCGGGCGCCAGTAACATTTCCATTGGACCCTATCATGTGCCAATGTAGCCCAATGGCATCTGGTTGATTCAGGAATATGAAGAGCCTCAAACCATTCCTTCAGGGTCTTGACAAGGAAGTATGACCATCTTGTAGGTGGGTGGCCACATGATCTTTTGACATCCCATGGGATCCAGTCGGTAATGGCTCTAGTCCAGCATTTGTCTCCAAATCTCATTACATGTCCAGCCCATCTGATTTTCAATGCCTTGGCAAACGAGACAGCGTCCCTGATTCTGGAATAGCGACGGAGGTCAGAATTCCAGATTCCTTCTCTCACTTGAGTGAGGCGTGATATTCCAAGCATAGCTCTTTTGATTCCTCTCTGGGAGACCCAAATAGCATTCTCATCCTGCTTTCGTAGGGCCCAGGTCTCTGAGGCGTATGTTAATGCAGGGAGAACGGTGGAGTCAAAGAGATGTGCCTGGAGCCAGAGGTTCATTGTCCTTTTAGCTATTTCTTTGATGCCTTTGAAGGCATTCCATGCCGCTCTCTTCCTCCTGCGCAGCTCAGGTTTTAGGTCATTCATCATGTTGACTTCTCGACCTAGGTACACATAACTGCTGCATTCAGAGATGTTTGTTCCATTGAGATTGAATGGGGCCTCTGGAACTAGTTCATTTTTCATAAACATGGTTTTCTTTAGATTCAGCTGCAGACCTATCTTTCCACATTCTCGGTCAAAGTCAGCCAGCATTTGTGCTGCTTGGCTAATGTTTGGTGTTATTAGAATGATGTCATCAGCGAAGTGGAGGTGGTGTAGTTGCCGACCATCTATCTTCACTCCCATTCCTTCCCATTCTGATTCTCGCATGATGTTGTCGAGGGTGGTGCTGAAGCGTTTTGGTGAAATGGTATCACCCTGTCGAACCCCTTTTTGACATCAATGATCACTTCTTTGTAGAATGGTGAGATCCTGGTGGTGAATCCGTAATACAGCTCACGAAGGATCTTGATGTATTGGGTTTGAACACCCTGTTTGACTAGGGCTTTGATGACTGCTTCAGTCTCCACAGAATCAAAGGCTTTCTGTAAATCAGTGAACGTGAGACAGAGCGGCACCTTGTACTCCCTACAAACCTCAATGAGCTTGGTTACTGTGTGGATATGGTCGATTGTGCTGAATCTTTTCCAGAAACCTGCTTGCTCGCATGGTTGTCCTTCATCTAGTGTTCTGCTAATCCTGTTCAGGATGACTCGTGTAAACAGCTTGTAGATGACGGACAACAGGCGGATGGGGCGATAGTTGCCCATGTCGTGAATGTCTCCCTTCTTGAACAGTAGAACTGTCCTGCTGGTTTTCCATTGGGAGGGCACCTTGCATTCGGACAGGTAGCGTGTGAAGAGCCAAGTTAGTGTCTCTCTTTCCTTCTGACTAATTTCACTCAACATGATCCTTTCCATGTCCATCCATTAATAGGCAAATTTCATAACTTCATTTTTCCTAACAGCTGCATAGTATTCCATTGTGCAGATGTACCATAGTTTCTTTATCCAGTCATCAGTTCTCTGGCATACTGGTTGTTTCCAGGTTCTGGCTTTTATGAACAGTGCTAGTATGAAAATAAAAGTATGGATTGTGCTTCTGCTGTGTGTTTTTGGCTTCCCAGGGTATATTCCCAGGAGTGGTATGGCTGGGTCAAAATGGAGCTCAATTTCTAGTCTTTGGAGGAATGTCCATATTGTTTTCCAGAAAGGTTGTACAAGTCGACATTCCCACCAACAATGTATGAGAGTCCCCTTTTCCCGCATCCACGCCAGCACTTGTTGCTTTTACCCTTTGGATATGGGCCATTCTCTGTGGTGTGAGGTGATATCTCATTGTTGTTTTGATTTGCATCTCTCTGATGATTAGTGATGATGAGAATTTTTTCATAACCCTTTTGGCCATTCGAATTTCTTCCTTGTCAAAGTTTCTGTACATCTCTTCTCCCCATTTTTTATGGGGTTGGCTGTTTTCTTCTAATATAGCTGTACTTGTGCCTGATATATCCTGGATATTAACCCCTTATCAGATGGGTATTGGGTGAATATTCTTTCCCATTCTGTGGACTGTCTTTGTATCTTGGTCACTGTTTCTTTCGAGGTGCAGAAGCTCTTTAGTTTCATGTAGTCCCATATGTTTATCTTTTTCTTCTAGTTGCTTTGTTAATGGTGTTTCACCTTTGAAGATGTCTTTAGCTTCAATATTGTGGAGGGTTCCTATATTTTCTTCAACACACTTTATGGGTTTAGGTCTGATATTGAGATCCTTAATCCATTTTGTTCTGACTTTTTGTGCAAGGTGTTAGGCACAGGTCCAAATAACAATAAACCCACACGGATAGCTAAAGCAATCCTTGGGAAAAAGAAGATGGAGGCATCACCTTTCCCAACCTCAAACTGTACTACAAAGCAGTAGTAATTAAAACAGCATGGTATTGGAATAAAAACAGACCTGTGGACCTATGGAATAGAGTTGAGTATTCTGACACCCATCCTCAAAGACATGATCTGTTAATCTTTGATAAAGGTGCAGAGTCCAAACTAGAGTAAGGAAAGCCTCTTCAACAAGTGGTGCTTGGAAAACTGGACAGCTACAAGTCTTTGTTTTTTAAATCCAATCATCTGTTCTTGACTAATTCACTAATTTTTTTGTCTTCTGGGGATCCACTATGTTCACAGGCATCACAATTATAGCTAGAATGAAACTAGTTTCATTCTAGTTTCACTCTAGCCCTGATAGGTAAGAGCATTGAGAGGAAAGAAGAGAAATGCTTTGTTCAAATCGTGATGTTTGAAAGTAGTTGAGGCAGAATGGGCCCAAATTTATTTTCAGTGACTAAGCACCTTAATTTCATACTGCTGAGTGCTGTGCTCAGTGATTCAGGACTGTGCAATCTAGAAAAAATTAGAGGGAAGGACCACATTTTCTTAGTGGTTACTCAGAAGATGGCCCTTGTCCTTGTGTGGGGCCTGGTTGACAAGGCTCGCTCTCATCTCTGCTGGGCACTTTGTGCAGCTGCCATTGGTCTGGGTGCTAGATATGCCGTAATCAGCAAGACAGGCCAGGTCTCTACTGGAGCTTTCCCTTTGTGGCACAGGTGGACATTTAGAAGAATGTGTACATATTAACAGAAAAAAAATGAAACTAAAATCTGCATGGCTTGTTCAGGGACTGAAGTTGTGATTTTAGAAAAGCAGTGTAGAGTACTGTGTAGAGTAGAAAATCAGTGCTGAAAAGATACGTGTTCAGTATTTTATTCCTGGCTATTTATATGCTTCTATTTTGTTTTTCTTATTACTATCTGTCTAATTATAGTCTGGTTTTTCAAACTAATGCTGCAATCCTAGAGAGTTATTTCATTTTAACTGTAAGGGTATCTAGCAGTCTTATCGATCCCTTAAGTTTTCAGAGTCTCCAAGATAGGGCAGTACAATGGATTTGTAGGCCTTGCTTGAACTTTACTCTGTGATTGTGAGAGGGCCCAGTAAAATTTCTAGTGGACTTGAAGCCTGGGAAAGGTCTAGTACAAGAGAAGGAATGTAAACAAGAAGAGGCAGGAGTCTAATCTCACACTTGGTGGTCCTTCTCCCACTGCCTTCAGCCACAGTTCTGCTCAAGGCCATTCTCTGTTTCCTCCCCGAAAACTTTATGCTCCATTTCCTGCTGATATGGAGTTGGAATCTTTCTCCCTATCCAGAAACACTAGACATGGGGCCATTGCACACTGCCAACCTAGGTTCCACTCCTTGGCACTGCACATGGGCCCAAGCCAGAAGTGATCCCTGAGCACAGAGTCAGGAGTAAGCCCTAAGCACTGCTGTGCATGTGCCAAAAACAAACACAAAAGTAGGTGCACAGTCCTAAGACCTTGCCTTTGTCTTCTTGCTCAGGTTTAATGGAGAGAGTAAAGCACCAGGAGTCCTAGATGTTATTAGCTAAGGTCCGTGTCAGGGCCAACTGGGCCAGGCAGATGCAGTGAGCCCTGTGGGGGAAACGTGAATAAGGACTCAAGGCTCAGAACCAAGACAAGAAATTCATTGTCTAACTATTTCCCTGAAAATGAGGCAAGATTTCATGCCAGCTGCACATTCTCTTCCTAGGTGCCGCATCAGCCGAATCCTCCAGGCCCGCAAGGCCACGCGCTATTGATTGGAGTAGGTGGGTAGTGGAAAGCAAAGCCTGTCCCGCCTGGCGCCGCCATGTGCAGCCTGGAGGTCTTTCAGATCGCACTGACCGAAGGGTTCGGAATCCAGGAGCTGCGGGTAAAGAGGGGTCCCTGGGACCTTCTCCCCTTGGTGTAGCTGTAAGCCTGAGCTCTGCCAGGTGCCCATGCCCGCTCTGACACTCTGCAGGGTGTGGAGACCGGGCAAGCTCTGCAGAAGAACCAACAATCTTTACCCACCTTTTATTTGTGGTCCAGTTAGTAAGTGTGAAGTTCTACACATTTTTATTGGTCTAGAAGTCTATAAACCATACTTAGAAAGTGTTTTACTAAATCCTTAGTTACACTCACATCAATAATGCCTGTTGTCCAACATAATTAGCATTCCTCTCTGATGGGGTTACAGAATGGCAGAAAGAGACTGGTTTTTCGTGATACTTTCTCCACCTTGGATAAGACTGGAAAATCTAACGTACTGGAAATATATTCCAGAAACTATTACATATTTTACAGCTGCTGTTTTTTGTCACAGTACTGCTCAAAAAATGTGACTTGGAGTTTATACACAAGTGTTCGTTTAAAGGCACAAAAACAACACATTTTCAATATTATTAAACAAAATAAATAACACCAAAGAAAAACTGTCTTCAGCAAAAGGAACAACTGTCCAAATGAAGCTCCCTTCTACTGAGTTCCTTGACAGATGAATTCATTTGCAGCTCTGTGAGAAGGGACTCACACGTCGGTGGCCTGCTTTCATCAACTCTGTGAAACCCCAGAAATGACACTGATCTTTATATGCTGGGGTGTGTGTGTGGGGGGGAACGGCATGCTGTCCTGCTGTTTGCCTCTGTGACAGGGTCACGGAGAGGAAAGAATATACAAACAGGAAAAACACAACCCAGTGCTCTGACAGTATCGTCACTTAGCTCTTCCAAGCACTCACATACACATGCACCTCCAACATAGCCCTTGCATTTTAACAAACCATGAGTGATGGCCTCTCCTTGCAGGTAGATCTTGCCAATTTGTACAGCAGAGCGGGAGCCAAGAACATGCCCACTGTGTTCCTGCTGACAGATGCCCAGGTTCTAGATGAGAGCTTTCTCGTGCTGATTAATGACTTGCTGGCATCAGGTGATTAAAGCAACGCATTTCCTGAAAGATCTTCTCCCAGTGACAAATTATCTGTGGTTTCAGTGAACTTTAAAGAGAGATAATTTGTCTTTGAGATGTTCGCTGGGGCAGTCTTTGGGGAGAAAACCTATAAACCTTACTAATTTGAGGTGTATTGCATTTGGAGTATGCTTTTGGTGAAGTGTGTTCCAGGGGCCGTCAGTTATTCCTCCCTTCAGTTATTAATCAGTTAGTATCCCTCAAGTGATTTCAGAGGGTGTTCATCCTAGCTGTGTGGTGGGTCTTTTAAACACACACAGAGAGAGAGAGAGAGAGAAACATGGTATCTTTGATTTCAAAGTCTCTCCTTATCATTTTAGCTAAACCTTGTCATAGAATGAACTGCAAACATTAGAAAAACATTTCTCAAATTTTTAATTGTGGTGGTCTTTCAGTGATCCTTCTTATTTTTTGAGGAACAGGAGAAATCCCGGATCTGTTTAGCGATGAAGATGTGGAGAAGATCATTTCTGGAATTCGCAATGAAGTTCGTGGTCTGGGCCTTGTGGACTCCAGGGAAAACTGTTGGAAATTCTTTTTGGCCAGGGTGCGACTGCAGCTCAAAGTAAGACACACTCCCTTTTATTGTATATTCTTTCATGCTTTATGCCTGTCTTTGAATTTCTGACACTCACTGCGCAGGAATATTTGCATTTCCCATGCCCATGTCTCAGGTGTGCCTTCCTAAAGTTGCCCAAACTTCTGGCATCATGCAGAGCAGACTGTGCAATGTTTGATTAAGCTGGACATGGGACCAGCCCTCAAACAGCTGCTACTCTTCTAAGAGAGTGAGGCCGTAGAAAGTAACTAGCCCTGACCCCATATACAAAGTGCCAGCGCCAAGAGTTACAGAAGATTCAGGGTCATCTTTCCCAACAGCACAAACTCCTCTCAGAGGAAATGATGTTCCCAGGGGAACTAGAATTCCTGGGAAAGTGATGGATGAAGGAAATAGGGAGAGGAAGTGCCATGATCCAAGAGTAAGTTACCCCAGAGAATCAGCTAAGCACAGACTTTGCATATGGGGACTTAAGTTTGGTCTCCAGCACTGAATGTCCCCCCAACCACAGAAGGGATGACCTCTCAGCTCAGAGTCCAGAGCTCTACATGGTGTGGTCTCCATCTTCCACCTCGTGACCTCCTCCATAGAGCACAGTAAGGGTGGACTATGCTTTTTAGAGAAACCTGGATGGTCCTGAATGACTGCCACAGGAAATTCCTAGAGGATGAATTAGGCCCTGAGGCTGGGAATGTACATTGGGATTTGGCAGTCATTAAGGAAACAGTGGCAGAGTTCTGAGTTAAAGAATTGACTATGATGGTAATACTTGAGGTCAAGTAATTGAGGCCTATTTCTCAAGGACTTGCCCTAAGGAACTTCCCGATAGACTACACTATGTTCTAGTGTAGTTTATAGGCATATAAGTTTTATAATAAAACAGGAAACTCTTCGTACTCATGACCCAGAGCTGATAGAAGAATAGTATATGGGAAATGAAAACTGGGTATTTAAAAAAGGGTAATATTCTAGAAAAAGTATCCATAGTAGCAGTAGTAATAGCAGCCTCTGCCAGAGAACATTAGTAGCAGGCTGTAGGGCCATTCTAGACTCCGGATTACACAGGAAATAACTTAATTGTGCTAATCATGAATATACTTCTCATTTGGGAATAAGTGCCACTATTACTTAGGTGAATTTGGTTGAAGAAAGGTTATAGCTCTGAGAAGGGCTTCCACCACCTTCCTCTTCACACTCCTTGTCAGCCAGGAGGAGTAAGCCAGAGTAGGGTGATCAAGTCAGCTCGAGCACCCCTTGGGGTATATGCCTCACCCCCAACCAGCTCCACCAGGTTGTCATCATCAGACTGTACTGAGCCCCACTTGATGCTTGTGACACAGGATGAGCTGATTTCTTGGGGAGCTGTGGAACCAGCCTGGAACAAGGAATTTCTTCCATGAAGGGAAAGTGAATGCCAGTACTACCTTGGCCCATCCTGTGCCCCTCAGAAAAAAACATTCAGGAAGGAAATGAATGGGGGAAGTGAGATACGTTGGTTTGGGAAATGTGGGGGAGAGAAGAACTGCGTGCTCAGGAGAGAACTTGGACTTGACCTGAGTGGAGAGAACCAGGGACACATCCCAGATAAAGCTGTGGGAAAATTGCTGAGGTGGAGAATGTGCCCTAAAGTAAAAGACGGAATTGCATATCTCAGGGAGAGGTTGGCATGACCCCCAAAATGGGGTCATGCACACACCAAGTCTGGTGCTAGGGGTGTAGCTAGGTAGTTCCAATAGCTTCAAGTTGTTTATGGTCCTTTTGTGAAGTATTATAGTCTTTGTCTCTGTGGGGTCCTCTGCACCAAGGGGTCCAGCCACGCGCAACGCTAATTCCTAAAGTCTAGTGGGATTCTCTTGTATGGTTCCAGAGGATTGTGCTAACCCAGGCAGCATCACCAGGGCCCCTCTATTCTTGCCTGCGGCATGTGGAATGGAATAATGTTAAGGTTCTCATCCTCATGTAGAGAGACTACATGAGACTCCTCAGAGTCCATATTCATATCTTACTATCATTGTAAGCATGAGATCAAGAAGGTTAGTTAGAATTTAAGTTTCAGTTGTCCAAAGAACTCCTCCCTTCAAAAAGGTCTCTAAAGACAATATTTGCTGAGTTCTAACAAGCCCAGAGATTTTTTCTATATTCCAAAATGATATATGTAGAACAGATTTTCTTTATGAAATAGAAAAACAGATGCCATAATACAATTTGAGATAGTGATATTATGAATCATTGGCTGTCAACATCTGTTCCTCAGCACAGCAGAATCAACATTGCCTAGAATCTTTTTTTTAAAGGATCAGTTTTCCAGTGCTACCCCAGGCTACTTACCCCAGAAACTCTGGGTGGAACTCAGTAGTCTGACTTCACAAGACTCCAGGAAGGCTGAAATCTGTGAACCATTGCTACAGATAAGCCTGAAGAAGCAGGCTTTAGCAAGCTCTTATGTAGACAGCTCTGCTTCCTGCTGTAGAATACATTCCTCAAAGGGAATTCCATGCTTCACAAGTTACCGCTCCCAGTGGTTTTAGAATATGCCTGTAGCTTTCCTGCTGCTCATCTGATTCATAGGTGGGGTCTCAGTTCGGTCTTTCATATGGGCTGGTGTGTAACTGCTTCCAGCCAATAGCTAGAGTCCAGTACAGTGATACTAAGAAACCTGAGCCTAAATTATAAAGACTCGCTGTTTGCCCTCTGTACTTGGTTTTATTTACATCTTTTATGTGTATTTTTCCTGAGAAAACTACTTTTTATTCTTGGAGAGGGGGTAGGATCCTTCCCCACCCCCACCCCACTGATTCTCAATCAACGTGGATCTAACCTGGGTGGGAGTCAAGACTAACCACTGTTCTTTCTCCCAACCTCAAGAAAACTCCTTTAAATTTTTCTCCAGTTGGCACCGGAGCCATAGTACAGTGGGTAAGGCATTTGCCTTGCACGTGGCCCAAAAAGGATTCAATCCCCAGCATTCTATGTGGTCCAAGGAGTAATTCCTGAGTGCAAAGTTAGGAGTAACCCCTGATCATTACTAGGTGTGACTGCAAAAATAAAAAGATAAATATTTTCTAGGTTTATTTTTGTGTTTTTTTGGGTCATACCCGGCAATGCTCAGGGGTTTCTACAAGAAGTAATTGACATCACTAAGATCAAGGTATAGTGCATGATGGTTTAATTCATACACATTGAGAAATTGTTGCAAAAATGATTGAGCTAAAAATGAATGGATTCATCTTCTCTTAAACATACAATGAAAGAAAGAATAGATGGAATCAAGAGAAAAATCCTCCTAGTTCTTTGTCTGATGGGATGTTTTTTCCTGCTTCTGTAAAAATGTCATTAAATCTTTTTTATTTATTTATTTATTTTTTTTAATTCACTGTCTTCCCGTTCATCGTTGATTTGCTCAGCGGGTACCAGTAACATCTCCTATGACCTGTCTCATGCAAGTAGAGCCCAAGGACACCTGCTTGCTCCAGGCACATAAAGAGCCTCAAACCATTCCACCAGGTGATGGGAATGAGGTCTATAATTGTTACTGGTATCTGGCATATCAAATACGACACGGGTAGCTTGCCAGGCTCTGCCGTGTGGGTAGCATACTCTTGTCCTCTCAAATTCCAGCATTTATTGATGAACCGCGTGGCCGCAAGCTGCGCAAGCCGGGCTGTGATAGGCTGGTCTGCTGGGTGGAGTTCTGACGGGAGGGAAGTCCGGATGTGGAAAATGGAGGTCCTCATGGGGGGTGTCTGGCTTGTTGTGAGGCTCTGCTGGAGTTAATTAAACATTTTATTATACCACCATGAGTTATACAATTACAACGTTGTTCATGTTTGGAGGTTTCGGTCACATATGTTCCAGCATCCGCCCTCCACCAGTGCCCAGTGTCATTAAATCTTGATAGGAATTATATTGAAGCTATGATGACTTTGGTAGAATTGATTTTTCTTTTTTAATTAAGGTAATGTGATTTATAATAGTGTTTATGTTTATGCTTTTCATGTAAAGAAACATGAAATTTCTGTATCACTCCTGCCAAAGTACCAAAATCTCCCACCCCCATA
Organism: Cryptotis parvus; assembly: GCA_021461705.1. Taxonomy (NCBI): domain Eukaryota; kingdom Metazoa; phylum Chordata; class Mammalia; order Eulipotyphla; family Soricidae; genus Cryptotis; species Cryptotis parvus. The sequence goes on from JAJIBD010008952.1 coordinate 85,404, forward strand.
TCCAGATCATTTCTGGTGCTCCTAAGCTGCTTTATTTCCAGAGGTTCTGTTCTCATTTCCTGATGAGTCTTTACCACAGATCTCATCCTTGTGCTGTATAAATTACTCTAGCTTTATTATGTACTTTAATATCCTGTATCTACTAGTCAACCGTTGCCTCATTTTCCTTGATTGTTCTCACGTGTTTAAATGTATGGATAAACATCGCAATAATTTTGTTAAATTCTAAACACAATAATATTCACATATTTTTAAAGCAAAGTAGTCTTTATTGAAAGAAATTTAGAGAGAGAGCAAGAGAGAGAGAGAGAAAGAGGAATACATGTTCAAGACAGAACACAGGTTTCTCCAGAACTGAAAAAAGCCAACATTCCTATTTTGATGGAAAGCAGGCAGATTTTTTTTCTATTAGGGAGAATTTAATCTTTATGAAACAAAAATCTTTGTTTTTGTAGAAGAAATATTTCTTCCATAATATTTTCTCAAGGCATATAGTTTGCATATTGGAGAGCTACTGGTTTTTAAGTTTACAAATAGATATTTTATTGTCTTTGTGATAGTTTCAGTTAGTTGATTGATAATATGTACCCTGCAGATAATAGTCATCTTTATAACTTTTATCAGGTTTCTTCATTGCTTTGATAATTATTACTCAAGAATGTTCAGTAATTATGGTGATAGCAGGAATTTTGTCTTTATTTTTACCTAATGAGAATGTTTGTGATATTTCTCTATTAGATCTTAGGCTAGCTTTGGATTCAGTATGTATTTCTAAGGTCTAAGGAAGTATCTATAAAATTTCTTTTCAGAACCTATTGAGGTCATTATGTATGGTCTTCTCTTTGAATAATAATCAACTAGTAAAGATGGATTATGTAAGTTTTACATTTCCATAATATTAAACATGTTTCCTTTGATTCTGTTCTGAGATAGTCCCTACCAAAGCTGAGATCAGTTTTGTTTATCTATGTTGTCACATAATCCTTTGAATAGTATCATCTCTTTTAATTGGTTCTATTATTTATAATAGTTCTATTATTTACAAGACTGTGATGCATTTAATTCCAGCACCACACTCATCACTTTTCATTATCGTGTGTGTGTGTGTGTGTGTGTGTGTGTGTGTGTTTACTTTGTTTTAAGCTAGAATTTATTTTGGAGTTAGGACATGGGTTATTCTCTAAATGTATGCATTGCAAGCCACAATGTGTAAGAGAAGAGAGCAGAGAGAAGTGAGAGAGAGAGAGAGAGGTCAAAGTGCCTGCCATAGAGGCGGGCTTGGGGAGGGGGAGGGAAACAGGGGACATTGGTAGCGGGAAGTGGGCACTGGTGGAGGGATGGGTGCTGGAACACTGTATGGCTGAAACCCAATCATGAACATCTTTGTGAAAAAAAAGAACATGGATTTTTTTCCTCATTGTCATAGGATAACTAATTGAATGATCTGTCTCTTCACTAGTAAAATCAGTGAAAGTTGATGGGTATTTTTATTTTCATGCCTTTGCTGTGTTTAATGCTAAGGAAAACTACTATGTCTCTCCCAAACAGTTTCAATCCCTCTTACCATTGTCTCTCCATTTGCTTCATGATGAAAAACATTAATGACCAGCACCTTTTTCTGAGTTAGAACAAATTTGGTATAAAAATGGATCCTCTCAATATCCATCTTAATCTTTACCTTAGTGCATTTTTCTTTAAGCCATATAAATTACCTTCAAATACCTGGGATTTTTTAAAATATTGATTTCTGGATTTTCTCTATTGCTTAAAAACCCTGATGTTCACTATCAAGTACTGAAGATTGGTGTTTGATGAGCTGGTACCTCTCTTGCATATCATCTTAGTTGGGCAACTTGGGGAACCAAATGTGTTACAAGGGTTAGTGAGCACACCTGGCAAATCCAAGTAAATGATGTAAAGTTGCCACCCCATTACCCATGCTCGCCACCCCAAAGCAGTTCCCATTTGGACTGCAGGGGCAGTGAGAACCTGTTGGCATTTAAAATGTGGTCCCTGAATCCCACAGAGCAGTTCCCGCTAATGATGATCAGATGTGTTTCCTTGGGTAGCCTGAAATAACCTAGTGAATTAATGCCAAACACCTTCCTCCTTCACGTTTGTACATTAATATCTTTTCCTACATACTTATTATCTTGCAACCAGAATATATTACTTTCATCCCCAAAACTTTCCTTTCTTGCTTTCCTAGACTTCTGATACCACATGACAAAGAACATTAGATGTGTCTATCAACCTCTGAGTCTTTCCCAAGATTTTTAGATGTCTATTGTTTTTCTGTCCCATGCCCACTCTCTCCTATCTTCTTGTCTCTTTCCCTAAGTATAATTATATATCTAAAGGGAGATCCACTTTTGGTAAGAAGCATAGGTTTGTTGTGGAGAATTTGAGAATACTTTGAGAAGTAAATTCTGCATAGTTATATACCTAAGGACAACAACAGATAGGATATTGCTCTGTTTTCATTCAGTTTTCTCTGTGTATATCAAGTCATGCAAAGTACATGGTCAGAAACAAATTGTTGATTTAACAACTGTCTTGGTTTTTTGTTTGTTTGTTTGTTTGGTTTGGTTGGGGGGGTGGAAATACCTGGAAGTGCTCAGGGCTTACTTCTGGCTCTGCACTTAGGAATTACTCCTGAAAGCGCTCCAGGAACCACAAGGATGCTGGGGATCAAAGTCAGGTTGGTCACATGCAAGACAAATGCTCTATCCACTGAACTATCTCTCCAGCTCGATAACATTTTCTTACCTCCCTCTTTTGCCTTTTTGATTGAAGGTCTGGCACAGAAACAAACATCAAATGATTTCAAGAATTTGACTAAAGTGTGTTTTGTTGTAAATAATCATTTGTAAGTAACCTTAAAACTTATTTCTAAATTCCCCACCAGTTGTAATTCTTTGTTAATTTCTAGGAACTCTTCATATATTCAAATAATATTCATATACCCAAAATTTCTTTGTTTATGTTATAGGTTGCCACTTTTTTTCCTCAATGTTCACCATTATTCTTTATTTGCATGTATTTGTTTTAGATTTATATTATTAAAAATATTGGGTTCAAGTGTGCTAACAATTGTCGAGGGTACTAATGCCAACCTAGAACTGAGCATTAAATAGAGGCAAAAAGATACACATGACAACCCTTTAATGTATGTTCTGTAATCCATAGTCTGAGGGGGAAGGAAAAGAGAAAGAGAGAGAAAGGGAAAGAAATAAAGAACCTGCCATGGAGGTGGGCTGAGGAAGGGGGGGAGGGAACCGGGGGACGTTGGTGGTGGGAGATGGGCACCGGTGGCGGGATGGGTGCTGGAACACTGTATGACCAAAACCCAAATATGAGCTTTTAATTGTATATCTTTGTAATTGTAAAAATAAAAAATTAAAAATAAATATTGGGTTCAGGCCAGAGAAATAATACATTGGATAGAGAGAGCACTTGTTTGCACTCAGCCAAGCTGGGTTCAATCCCCAACACCACATATGGTTCATTGAGCTCTGCCAGGAGTGATCTCTAAGTATAGAATAGTAGTAAGCCCTGAGCACCACCAGGTATAGCCCCCAAACATTGTGTGTATGTGTGTGTTGTGTGTGCAAATCCTCTGTCATGAAGATTCACCTGCATCACACACTGTGTTATGTACTCCCAGCTCTTTCCCCTCTGCAGCAGCTAGTGGTCTCTTCTTCCTCCTCACACTTCTCTAAAGTAATTTTACTTCAAAAGATCAGAATTAAGTCATGTATAGGAAGTGTTTCATTTATTTATTTTTAATTTTTATTATACCATGTAAGATATACAATTACAAGGATGTTCATAATTGGGTCTCTGCCATACAGTGTTCCAGCACCCATCCCTCCACCAGTGCCAAATTCCCACCACCCATATCCCAAATACGCCCCTACCACTCAAACTCTGCCTGGCCCCTATTGCAGGCACATTTTACTTCTGTCTATTTCTTTGACTCTGTCCCTGTATTTCTCTCTCTCTTCTGTTACACTTTGTAGCTTGCCCTACAGATACTAACGATGTATGATGTCTCTATGTGAATATTCAATAGTGAGTTCTAGTGTGACATCATAATTCCTCATTCCCCATAACCTCTCTTGTTTGTTGTAACTAGAATGATCATTACAGTGTATAAATGAGAAAGATCCTGGGAAGGACCTGGTGCTAAAATGCATTATGGCCTAAGAATGTTGCGCAGCTGTGGATCTGGAGTGTCTGTCTTCCGGCAGTTGGCTGTGGTGGCTGGAAGCTCAGGGCTACGCCCACTGACCCGGAGTCTGGGGAATGGGTGGAGGGGCCCAAATCCTCTCTCTGAGTCTGGACAGCATGGCCGCCTGCAGGCTGAGCAAGCCCTAGGAGGTATGTAGGACATGGCCAGGGGCTGGCCGAGCCTTTACCATTCCTCCAGTATCTCCATGGGCTGCTCCATATGAGGCCGAGCTGTGCAGCTGTGGGTCTAGAGTGTCTGTCCAGGAAATGCTTCTATACCCCATGGTTACAAAAGTACTCTGAATTTTCTTTTTCTTAACATACTTTCAATATTTAGCTTTCTGTTATTAGCTTTCTGTTATTAGCTTTCTGTTACAAGGTATCTTTTCAAGTTTCCTCCCCCAGATTTTCCCAGTGTAATGTAGTATCTTTCACCCCTAATATGAAATGCTACCTATCTCATACTGAATACTTAAGACTACAATTCTATTTTGTACTATTTCTATTATGTTCCTTAAATATGTTCAGTTATGACTCAATAAATACATTTTATTTGTCATTTTTATTATGGAAATTCATAGACCAACTATATTTATGTAGGATTTTGAACCTTTACATTCATAAAGATTTATCAAATCAACCTAACAAGTAAAAAAAGTTCAATGAGACCATATAAGTTAACTAGGCAATAGACTCGCTTATAGTATGAAAGTTTCTCTTCACTCACAGACGCTGTCTTTGTTTTTGTTGTTGTTGTTGTTGTTATTTATTTTTTGGGTCACACCCAGAAATGCTCAGTGGTTACTCCTAATTCTGCACTCAGGAAAGATCCCTGGTGCTCAAAGGCCATATGGGATGCCAGGGATCAAACCCAGGGCAGTCTTGCACAAGGCGAGAGCCATACCCGCTATGCTATAGCTCTGGGCCCAGACCCTGTCTTTCTTTTTTTTAAAAAAAATTATTTTATTATACCATCGTGAGATGTACAGCTACAAAGATGTTCATGTTTGGGTTTCAGTCATACAGTGTTCCAGCACCCATCCCTCCACCAGTGCCCATTTCCCACCACCAATGTCCCCAATTCCCTCCCTCCTCCCCGAGCCTACCTCTATGGCAGGTTCTTTATCCCTTTTCTCTTTCTTTTTTTTCTCTCTCTCTTTCTCTCTTCCTTCTCTTATACATTGAGGATTGCAATACATACATTTAGAGGTTATCATATGTATCTTTTTGCCTGTATTTAATGCTCAGTTCTAGGTTGGTATTAACACTTTCTATAATTATTAGCACACTGTCCCTTCTCTGTTTTACCTAACCTCTGACTCCCCCCACACGTTTGAGGTAATTTCCACCTTTGACAAGACCTCCTGATCCATGTTTTGCCTGACTTGGATATTGGTTTCATAATATGCATGTGTGTGTGTGTGTGTGTGTGTGTGTGTGTGTGTGTGAAGCAAATAAATGCAGTCATCCAATATCTGTCTTTTTCCTTCTGGCTAATTTCACTCAACATGATCCTCTCCATGTTCATCCATTTAAAGGCAAATTTCATAATTTCATTTTTCCTAACAGCTGCATAGAATTCCATTGTTTAGATGTACCAGAGTCTCTCTATCCAGTTAGCAGTTCTCAGGCATTCTAGTTATTCCCAGATTC
>JAJIBD010008953.1:0-58957 GCA_021461705.1 Cryptotis parvus
ATATGCCACGGCTCCCGCTGCACCGGCTCGTAGCATGAAAGTGCTCACTGGGCCAGGGGATGGCTCGGTACTTCCCCCTAAAAAGGGACAGTTACCAGACGGTGCTTCCCCCCTAAAAAGGGACTGTCGCCAACAACCCCCCTAGATTCCTTTGGATGTTTCTAAGAATGCTTGGTGTGCAATTAGAGCGCTTGTTTATCCTGAAACTTAGACTCTGAGTAATGAAGAAACTGAACAAAGAAAAACCTCCCGCAACCGTAGCTTTCATCATACACAATTATAGCATAAAACAAAGATAGTAAAAAATGCCAGTCCGAGCAGTGTCTGGCTGCCAAGGCCTGAGCTTGTCTCAGGTCCTTGATAAGGAAAGGCCCGTGGCCTTCAGGCCCCCTTTGCTTCCCCATCATTAGCGGGAAGGAGAATTCTTGACCTATGGGTCGAGGCGACTGGCTACCCCCCTGTTGACGGGAATGCAGTGATTAGCCTCCCTAAACCTTCTGTGTGAAAAATAATTGGGCTTGTTAAAGTTAACACTTTCTAGTACAAAATCTTAATAATCTTACAATAATAAACTCTGCATAGAAGTTTCTATTTAGGAGTAGGTTAAGTTAATCTATAATATGTGCATAGAGCTAGTAAGTAATTCTATGAATATCAGAATTAAAAAATATGTATCTTAAGGCAAATATGAAAGTATGTAAAAACAAAAGACGTCAGAAAAACATGTCTGAAAAACAGGTGCAGGCAAGCAGGCAAAAGGTGATCATATGTGGTAGACACGATAAACTCCTTTTGATGTTAAAAAATGTCTCCTTTGATAAAAAATAACTGGTGTAATCTTGTGTCTGTGCATTTGTTGAACATAAAAAAGTTTTGCCTTCAGTAAACGGCAGCAGCAGCATTTGACCTCCCTTGTGTCTGTGCCTGTCTGTCCATTGCGCCGACGTTCCTGTTCTCCTGACTTCCTCAGCTGGTTACCCCCGAGACTTAGAGCTCACACCGACTGAGCGGTCTGCGGCAGGTATAAAAAATATTTTTTAAAAAGTTCTTTCATGCAAAGACAGCTGTCGATTTGAAACTATCTCAGAGTGAGAGAATTAACCGAAGATTGAGAATTAGCTAAATGAAAGTTCTCTGGTATGAAGATTGGCCCAAGATGGTAAGAGATCTGAATGCAAAGCCAGAGTTATTTGAAAATGTTCTCTTTTCCTCATGTTGACTTTGAGGGGAAGAAAAATTCCTCATGGCTCCCTAACACTGAGGTGAATTTCAGCTTATTTGACTGTCACTCTCTTCTAATTAGGGCAGTATTTTTTTCTGTCTTTTTTTTTTTTTTGAAGACACACTTTACAGGAAATTTCGCGATTGATTTCCTCTTTTAGCTGTGACCTTCTTGAGTGTAGTGACAGGGGTAATGACAAGGGCTTAAATCATCTCTGACCCACAAAGTGCCAAATGTCCAAAGTGTCCATTACATAACTATTTTATCTGGAAGACTTTGCTGAATGAAAAATCACCAAAAATCTTAGTGGCTAAAATAACAGACCTTTCTTTATGTCTCATTCTTCCTGCCAGGGTTGACTTACTGTTTCCCTGCAATCTGGATTGGCTTGGTTTCGAAGAGCCTCAAGTGAACGTCTAGCTGTTGACATGGTACTTAGTAGTTTTAGACCTTGACTGGGGTAGCCTACCCTCTTTTGGTTGGGTTTGCAAACATGGTAGAAAGAGACATGAACCTGATGTACAGACATTTTCTACTCTTTCTAAATAGTACATGGTTTGGATTTATTACAGACTGTCAAGTAACTACACTCAGATCAAACGGTAGGGAAACACAATGCAGCATGAGATACCTCTGTCTCTGTTTCTCTGTCTCTGTCTCTGTCTATTTCTCTATCTCTGTCTCTCTCTCTCTCTCTCTCTTTCTCTCTCCACATCTTGTTTTGGGCCTTATGGTTTTCAGTGTAGATACTGAAAGGTTATCAGGTATATCCCTTTACCTAGTTTCAATGTTCAGTTCCTGTTGATCATTCCCAGCTTTTGCTGTCATACTGGTCCTTTCTGTCCGAATGCAAGGTGCCCTCCCAATGGAAAACCAGCAGGACAGTTCAACTGTTCAAGAAGGGAGACATTCACGACATCGGCAACTATCGCCTCATCTGCCTGTTGTCCGTCATCTACAAGCTGTTTACATGAGTCATCCTGAACAGGATTAGCAGAACACTAGATGAAGGACAACCATGCGAGCAAGCAGGTTTCCGGAAAGGATTCAGCACAATCGACCATATCCACACAGTAACCAAGATCATTGAGGTTTCTAGGGAGTACAAGATGCCGCTCTGTCTCACGTTCATTGATTTACAGAAAGCCTTTGATTCTGTGGAGACTGAAGCAGTCATCAAAGCCCTAGTCAAACAGGGTGTTCAAACCCAATACATCAAGATCCTTCGTGAGCTGTATTACGGATTCACCACCAGGATTTCACCATTCTACAAAGAAGTGATCATTGATGTCAAAAGAGGGTTTCGACAGGGTGATACCATCTCACCAAAACTCTTCAGTGCCACCCTCGAGAACATCATGAGACAATTAGAATGGGAAGGAATGGGAGTGAAGATAGATGGTCGGCAACTACCACCTCCGCTTCGCTGATGACATCATTCTAATAACACCAAACATTAGCCAAGCGGCACAAATGCTGGCTGACTTTGACAGAGAATGTGGAAAGATAGGTCTACAGCTGAATCTAAAGAAAACTATGTTCATGAAGAATGAACTACTTCCAGAGGCCCCATTCACTCTCAATGGAACAAACATCTCTGAATGCAGCAGTTATGTGTACCTAGGTGGAGAAGTCAACATGAAGAACGACCTAAAACCTGCACTGCGCAGGGAGGAAGAGAGCGGCATGGAATGCCTTCAAAGGCATCTAAGAAATAGCTAAAAGGACAAAGAACCTCCGGCTCCGGGCACATCTCTTTGACTCCACCGTTCTCCCTGCATTAACATATGCCTCAGAGACCTGGGCCCTACGAAAGCAGGATGAGAATGCTATTCGGGTCTCCCAGAGAGGAATCGAAAGAGCTATGCTTGGAATATCACGTCTCACTCAAGTGAGAGAAGGAATCGGAGTTCTGACCTCTGTCGCTATTCCAGAATCAGGGATGCTGTCTCGTTTGCCAAGGCATCGAAAATCAGATGGGCTGGACATGTAATGCGATTTGGAGACAACTGCTGGACTAGAGCCGTTACCAACTGGATCCCACGGGATGTCAAAAGATCACGTGGCCGCCCACCTACAAGATGGTCAGACTTCCTTGTAAAAACCCTGAAGGAACGGTTTGAGGCTCTTCATATTCCTGAATCAACCAGATGCCATTGCGCTACATTGGCACGTGATAGGGTCCAATGGAAATGTTACTGGCCCCCGCTCGAGCAAATCGATGAATAACGGGATTCAAGTGATCAAGTGACTGGTCCTTTCTGTATCCCTAATGCCGTTCACCCCCACCACCCGGCACTCTGTGGCAAGCTTCCAATTATTGACCAGTCTTCCTGGTCCCTGGTATCCCAGGCCTTCATTATTTTTCACCCTTTCTCTATCTACTCAGCAAGTGATGACTTCTGAATGCTTCTTTATGCTTCACTCTGTAGTTTACTTTAAAGCAGGAATACCAAGAATTTCTCCTAGATCTACCTCATCAGTCTAGAACTGTATATAAGTTCTGGGGAAGGTAAAACTGAAAAACTATGGGGGAGTATAGTTAGGTTGCTGATTAAATGGGGAAGAGGGAAACACACATCTCTTTATTGTGATGTCTCCAGAATTACAAAAATTCTAGAATGAAATAGAAACTGATCAGGAAAACACATATCTTACCTAATTGATATTCTATAAGTAGCAATTTTAAAATTCCATGTTATGAAACCACAGTTTATTGTTGTGGAGTACTGCAGGGAATGGTAAATACTGTTTTCAAGCCATGATTTGAATTCTATCTAATCCACCGGCTGGTTGTATAATCTTGAGAAAAGCACTTAATTATTTACTGTAATACATCAGAAGTAAATGGCATAGTTATAAAACTGCTTTCAGGATTAAAGAGTGTAACATATATGCCATAAATTAGCAGAAAAGGTTGATTTCTATCACTCCATTCTTATATTTGTACTTACTTTCTTTGATATTTACACTTGTCTGTTTTTAAGAAATATTTTTTGATTTTTTTTTTAATTTGTTGTAAACATTTTATTAAAAGATAATTTATTTAAGGGACAGGGAGAATGCTAAAAGGATTGTATGCATAGGAGACCTGAACTTGGTACCTGACACCAAATGGTCCTCAGAGTACTACCAGGAGAGACCCTTGACTATCATCAGGTGAACTCCAAAATTAAAGGGAGGAATTCATTTAAACCTCATTAGTTATTTATAAAGTTGGTAGGTAAAATTACCACATTTTGCAGAAAAAAAGAATATTTCTCAGAACTGATAATCTCACTGGAATTCTAATCACAGCAGCATGTCTTCTAGTATATTCTCCTAATCACTTGCAAAGCTGTTGCAGAGATTCACTGTAACAATGATTTGTAAACTGAAATTTTTTATATTATATTCATTACACTGATGTGTGATTGCCTTTTATTTAAAACAATTAGCATACTTTCTGATAGACTTGAATTTACTCCCCCTAACAAAATAGTTTGTTTCATAAGAAAGAGATCTAGAAAAGAAATTTTGCCCATATTGAAAAACTTGCTTTTCTAAAATTGTTTGGAAAGTGATCTAAATTTGAGAAAAATATAATGACGTTAGAGAGTTTTAAACTGTTCCTATAGTGCATTGTAGTTCAGAACACCCAATATTCTGAATTTGTCCTAATGTGGATGTGTTGAAACTGTAAGAATAGAACTCAGCTTAGAAATGAAAATATAGTCATTTTTAAAAACTTTATTATACCACCGTTGAACAGTTACAAAGCTGTTCATGCTTGGGTTTCAGTCATACAGTGTTCCAGCACCCATCCCTCCACTAGGTCACATTTCCCACCACCAATGTTCCCAGATTCCCTCCCCTATCCCTCCAGCCTGCCACTATGGCAGGCTCTTTCTTCTCTCTCTCTCTCTCTCTCTCTCTCTCTCTCTCTGTCTTTCTCTTTCCTATCTCTCTCTGTCCCTCCCTGTCTCTCTCTATTTCTCTCCCTATCTCTCTTTCTTTGTCTCTCTGTCTCTGGCTCTCTCTCTCTCTCGCTCTCTCTCTCTGGCTCTCTCTCTGTTTCTCTGTCTTTGTCTCTGTCTCTCTATCTCTCTTTCTGTCTCTGGCTCTCTCTCTCTCTGTCTTTCTCTCCCCTTCATCTATTATATATTGTGTATTGCAATAAATACATTTAAGTGTCATCATGCATATCCCTTTGCCTACATTCAACTCTCAGTTTTATTGTGGCATTACCATTTCCAACAAATATTAGCACACTGATCCCTTCTTGTCTTACCTAATCTCTGACTTCCATACACTTGTAGTATATTCAAACTGTCAAGCACATGGCAAAATATTCAAAAGATCAAATGTAGATTTTGTTCTATGAAAAAATAGCCATGTTTTATTATATATGTTTTCAACTTGAAGTCCCAACTCTACACTTACTTTAATTGTGTTTTGCATTTGTGAAATCCTAACAACATACCTGTAGGCATTTTGAAAGAAATATATCAATAGCACACAAATCTTTTATTAAGAAATAACTTTTTCTTACAGAGAATGTTTTATAGTTTTAACTAATAAAACTGAGTCCACTAGATGTATTGATATAGGCCAGTACTGTTGAAAATATGATAGTGAAGAAAATCCAGCATCATTCACTTTATGAAAGACAGACAGAGTGCCTCTGATACTACTTCCTGCCTTCTTGCCAATTTTCTTTTCTGTCACTTTATCCACTTCTCTGGATGTTTCCAGTCTTTTCTGGCTTTACACTAATTACTTGTAAATTATCATTTCTCCCTTCCTCCTTCCCTCTACCCCATCCCTCTTTCCCTCCTTTCATTCCTTCCATCCTTCCTTCTTTGTTATAAAATGCTGTAATTGTTTGTGTCTTGAAAGCCTTTTAGATATATAGTACAAAGCCACTCTGCACACCCTGTCATTATTTTTCTTTTACTAAATTTATTTCAAATGTCACATTCAGTGATGTCATTAAAGGCAGGGTATTGACAGTTCCTATTCATGGAGGGCTTGCCCTTGCCAGTGCACTGACAGACTACTTTCCCCATAATGCATTTTAATGTTATTTCAAATAAAAACATTTTGGGGTACTATTCCAGTTTTTTCTTCTTAGTACAAAAGGTTAGAATAAGTGGTCAAATTTTTTCTTCATTGAACTAGAATGAATAAGCAAGATTATTCCTTTGGTATTCATTAATTTTCAATATAAATTATCATATTTTTCATTTAAGAATGTTTTTGTATGTCTTTTAAGGTATAGAACCGTTTATGTGCAAAACAAGCATTAAAGGAAGTATTAGAACAGATACACAAGTTTGATTGGTACACATAAAGTACTAGATTCTTCCCTTAAAACAATGTGCTGTCATAGTATATGTAAAACAGTCTGATCATAAAATTCAGTACACTATTATAATGCATATATGTATGTATATATATAGAAAGAGAGTATCCCACCTGCATGGCAGAGCCTGGCAAACTACCTGTGTTGTATTTGATATGCCAAAAACCAGTAGGAATTATAGACCTTTTCCCATGACCTGATGGAATGGTTTGAGGCTCTTCATGTTCCTGGAGCGAGCCGTTGCCCCTGGGCTACACTAGCATGTGACAGGACGTATGAAGATGTTACTGGTGCCCGCTCAAGCAAATAGATGAACATGGGAAGACAAGTGATACAAGTGAGATATATATATATATATACATATATATATGTGTGTTTATATATACATATTTGTGTATATGTATGCACACAGACCTCTTAAATAATAAAAGGACTTTATTTGGATGTGTTATACTCGCCTTAATTCTCTTTGCCCTCACAGCTAATCTCATCGGTGTAGTTCTGTAACATTTTACAAAATTTGATGATCTTAGTGTCAGCTTAAATATCTTCATAAATGTATGCATACTGTGTAGAACTGGTCAGTGATTTAAATATTTAGTATAGTTAATAAATTCTCATTAAGTAACTCAATTCCTTGAGAAAGTTTTCATTCATATTTTCTGAAAAAAATTGAGAATCTAAGACAATAATGTCAGTTATGGGTGACATTAACTTTAAGTATACATCAAGGACCTTAGAAAATATAACCATAGGGTAATGAAAATTAAAATATAGCAGATATCTCTTGTTGAATAATTATCCATTTGTAGAATTGAAATAAAACACTAGTGTCCATCATTTCACTCATTTCTTTCTTTTGTCTGTGTCTGGTTGGTTACACCCAGTGGTGCTGAGGCTCTGTCACCAGATATCACTCTTCACAGGTTCTGGGCTCCTATGTGGTACAAGGGATTGAACCAAGGTAAACTGCGTGCAAGGCAAACACCCTATTACCCACTGTACTATCTCTCAGTTTTTCATTCATTTCTTTATTAACCATTTACTGATTGTTTATATAATAAATTGTAAGACAGAAAATGGAACAGGGTGCTAATAATAGTCGAGGGTACTAATGCCAACCTAGAACTGAGCATTAAATAGAGGCAAAAGGATTCACATGACAACCTTTTAATGTATGTTCTGTAATCCATAGTCTGGAAGGGAAGGAAAAGAGAAAGAGAGAGAAAGGCAAAGAAATAAAGAACCTGCCATGGAGCAGGGCTGGGGAAGGGGGAGGGAACCGAGGATGTTGTTGGTGGGAGATGGGCACTGGTGGAGGGACGGGTGCTGAAACACTGTATGACCAAAACCCAAACATGAACATTTTAATTGTATATCTTTTTTATCTGTATGGAGATGGGCACTGGTGGAGGGACGGGTGCTGAAACACTGTATGACCAAAACCCAAACATGAACTTTTTAATTGTAAAAAAAAAGGGGGCTAATACCAACCTAGAACTGAACATTAAATACAGGCAAAAAATGCAAAAAAAAAATAAATAAATAAATAAATTGTTAATAATGAGCTATGCAAATGCAATGCAAAAGTTTTCTTGACAGTTTTAACTAACAATCAAATACAGTCATATAGAACATTTAAAGAGGCTTTCTTTTACTGCAGATAAATAAAACTGGCAATGCTCAGGGGTTACTCCTAGCTCTTTGCTCAGGAGTTACTCGTGGCAGTGCTCTGGGGACCATATGAGATGCCCGGATCAAACCGGGTCGGCCGCATGCAAGGCAAACGCCCTACCGCTATGCTATCCCTCCAGCCCTCTTTTTCTTTCTTTTTCTTTCTTTCTGTTCTTTCTTTTTCTTTTCTTTCTCTCCCTCTTCTCTCTCTTATCTCTCTCTCTCTCTCGGTATTTACATCTTCACTTGGCTGTGCTCAAAGATCATTCCTTTCAATGCTTGGGGGAACATAAGTGGCTCCAGGAATCAAACACGGGACAGTTGTGCAAGGAAAATGCAAGGAAAATGTCTTACCTGTTGTACTATTTCTCTAACTCTAAATGCACTTCTTTCTAAGATAATAAATTCTGAGTTTTTTTGTACAGAGGAAAAATCCCAAGCTATAAAGTGATTCCTTTTGGGTTTTAAAGCAATGTTTTGTTGACCTATATAAAAACAGGCAACAACTTGTTGAGTGAAAAAAGAGCTGAAAAAATATATTCAACAAAATTAATGTATTTTAATTTTATCAAAAGACAGTAGAAATGAATATTTTTATTTATATATATTTAAATATTTACAGGTTTTATACATATCACCATTACTTTTGAAAAATTTAATGGTAACAGAAACCAGAGAGATAGGAAGCAAAATAGAGAGAATCAAGGTTTGATTACTTGAAGATGGATTAAAAAAAAATCTCCAATATTATATACTTCTGGGAGCAAAGTAAGGTAAAAATGGACTCAAAGCTATTAAATTTTATAACAATGAGGTTATTGGTGAACTGTATTTTAAAGCTATCCTAAATTGTTAAGAACTTTTAAAGATTTCATCTTGCAGTAGAGAAAAGTGATATTTTAGTACTGATGCTTCCAGACAAATATTCTTTTTATTTTTTTTAGTATCTTATTATACCACCATGGGATATATGATTACAAAGATGCTCATAATTGGGTCTCAGTCATACATTGTTCTAGTACCCATCCCTTCACCAGTGTCCCATTCCCACCACCTAAGTCTCGACATTCCCTCTCTCCCAGCTCTATAGCAGGCATTTTTCCTTCCCTCCCTTTCTCTCTCTGTCTCTCTCTCTCTGTCTCTCTCTCTCTCGAGACAGAAATATTCTTGTCCAATATAAACATTAATAGAAATTTATTTTTACTTGAGACTTACTTTTTTTTGTGTGTATCCTATACAGAACCAATAACAGAAAAATATTGTTTTAGCTTAAGGATTCTTTCCAAAGAATTTTTCCTTTTGTTTGCATTAAGCCATGGTTTGAGGACTTAATTCTAGTCTTTCCTGATAATGCTTTATACTTAGTTTATTATGAATCTTGGCTAATTTTAATAATAGAATTATGTGAAAAAACCAATAGGCTTGTGCACGGGTATTAAGGAAATAGTAGAATTCAGTATTCAAAAAACCTTCTTGGAAAAGTTATCAATATATTATTTGAAAATAATTTTCAAAGACTTCCTGAACTAGTAGCCTGGAGAGGTAGAAGTGTGGGTAAGGCAATTTCCTTACATGAAGCTGACCAAGGTTCAATCCCCAGCACTTTATATGATCCCCAAAGTCTGACAAGGAGTGATCTTTAGGTGCAGAGCCAGGAATATGCCCTGAGCACAACAAAAATGACCCAAAACTCAAACTAAAACAAATATTTCTGAACCAATAGCCAAATAAATAGTACCTATCAATTTTCTATAATGTAAATGTGAATATATCTTAATTTTTATTAAATATCAAATTATATGTAATACATAATATAGAAATTTTTCCTTTGCTTTCAACAGTTGGCATAAAAATGCACACTGCTCATAATACATAATTGCAGAAACCTTAATTGTTAAAAGTAGAAATTCACTAGCATATAGTAAAACTTTCCAGGATCTACATTTCTCTACAGAATTAGAACAAAATAAAGCATTAATTTCAGTAGAATGGAATAAATAGAATTTCCTTAGAATTTATTGACAGTTTAAAGCAGAGTCCTGTCAAAACAAAAAACAAATTTTGCTTTGCCTGAAAAAATTCTGCCAAAAATTTAACGAACACTCATTCTACCAAATATTTAACTGAACACTTTGAAGTTGAGCATGTACTTTCCAGTATAACGGAAGTCTTTAACACACCTTATTATCTTTAACCATTATTTTCATCCACTTATGAAATTTGATCTCTAACTCAGAATTCTATTCTTGTACCAACAAGTAAACTATTCAGAGGCAAGGAATTTAAATCTATCATCCAAATAGATGTCCAAATAGATGTAGTTTAACAAATACATTTTTACTTGCTATTTTGAGCTTACATATTCCAAACTAATAGTAATTTTACAAAAAACAAAGACTCTGTGCTGTGATATATAATTTAAAAGAGGTTACAAGCAATTACTGTGCAGCTCTTCGTGTGTCACTTTAGACCTTCCAGCATTGAATTCTTAAGGAATAGAATAGGTCACTGAACAAGGTCTTATCAACAAAATGGTTACACAATTGCTTGGATTTATAAAACTCTTAGCACTGAGTAAACTTCTACTCCATGATATCTGGAATAGAACCTAACTCAGTAATTTTATATGGACCAATTTTTTGCTAATAATTGTTAATTTATTAAATAAAAATTTATTTTAAAATTTGCAAATAATGAAAAAAGTGTAGATAAGTCCCCTAGAACTATAGTTCCATCTTAATATCCTAATTAGTATTGTACATTTGTCACAGTAAATCATTGCTATCATTATCACTATCACTATCTTCCCTTTAATCATCTATTTGCTAGAGCAGGCACCAGTAATATCTCCATATGTCCTGTGTCATGCTAGTAGAATCCAAAGGCATCCGCTTGCTCCAGGAACATAAAGAGCCTAAAACAATTATATTAGGTCACGGAATGACCTAATATAAATGTTACTGGTATTTGGCATATCAAATACTACACGAGCAGCTTGCTGGGCTTGCCGTGCAGGTGGCATACTGTTGTAGTCACCTCTAAATAAAGCATTTATTGATGAACCGTGTGGCCGCTTAGCAGCCACGCGAGCCGGGCTGTGATAGCCTGGTCTGCTGGGTGGAGTTGTGATGAGAGGGAAGTCCGGATGTGGAAAATGGCGGGCCCCATGGAGTAGGGGATGGTGGTCTGGCTTGTTGTGAGGCTCTGCTGGGGTGGCAGGCCAGGCTAGAACCTGCTATGCCTCCCGGGCTCCTCATGAGCAGCTGGGCACAGGGAGAGCAAGTAGCAGCTCTGCCCCATGTCTGAGAGTCTCTGGTTCAGCATACCTGGGCTGGGTTGAAAAAAAAACTGCTGCAGGGTGGCTGTGGATGATCCAGGCTGTGATAGCCTGGTCTGCTGGGTGGAGTTGTGATGAGAGGGAAGTCCAGATGTTGAAACTGGCAGGCCCCATGGAGTAGGGGAGGGTGGTCTGGCTTGTTGTGAGGCTCTGCTGGGGTGGCAGGCCATGGCTAGAACCCGCCATGCCTCCCAGGCGCCTCACGAGCAGCTGGGCACAGGGAGAGCAAGTAGAGGCTCTGCCCCATGTATAAAAATAATTCATATCTATTGATCTATAGGTTTCTTGACCAATATATAATACACATTATGATTTGGGGAGTTTTTGTGAACTACCAGCTATACTCATGGTTCTGTGATCAAGGCTGATTCCTAGTGGTGCTTACAGTACTGGTGATCAGTCAGACAATTGTGTGGCAGGCAAGTGCCTAAAGCCTGGTGTTATCACTTTGGTATTCAGTATGTCCTAAAATGTTTCTGAGAGGGATGGGGAGATAGCACACAGGTCGGGAGTATTGATCTGTGTAAATCATTGCTAGTACGTCATTATTAACTAAACTTAAAAATTCACCTGGATATTTTTTAGATGTCATTTGATCTCTTTATCCTCAGGTTTTTTATCTATAAAATAGTAATGTTACATTTCAGGGTAGGGTGGAGTATATGCTGCCAAGTAGTACTCAGGTACCTGGAACAGTCAGTAGCAATATTAGCTATGCTAATGCTTCAGTGTTACTCTTCAGACTTTGTTACTATTAGAGAGACTTTGTTACTGTTCAGACTTTGTTACTGTTAGTCTGAATTTCCATCATAATTGGCAGTACAGGGCATTACCCAAGACACCTTTGTAATGTTCAGGGGCCACCAGAGCTACACTGTGATATTACGAGCTTCCAGGACTATATCCAGTCATCACTGGATATATCAATAATAGAAATTATTTGATGCTGGGGATGAAACCCAGTAAGGCATGCACCCTAACTGTCGGGCGCTCCGCCGGGGTCCCCGACAGTGTCAGGACAGAGAGGTTCTCTTCTACCTCCAAGGACGCCAGGAGAACAGATGAAAACTCACGAGTCCGTGCAATTCCAAAAATGGCTTTTTAATAGTGCAAAGCTCTTCCACAGCACTCCAATATAATGAACAAAGTTTAGCTCTGGTCCAAATTTAGACCATACAAAAGAGCCTAAGTCTCCCAACAAAGAGAGAGGATCTCACCCGAGCTGAGTCCTACCCAGAAGGAGCAAAAGGCCAAAGAGCAAAAGGCCAAAGCCAAAAGCCAAAAGCCACAGGAGCCAAAAGCTGAAGGCTGAGGAACCAAAAGGCAAAGGTGAAGGGGCCTCAAGTCAGCCCCTTATACACCAAAGTAACCCCAATCGGGAGGTTGTCATGTCAACAAAGAACCCTAAACAGAGTGTAGTGCCACACCCTATTGTAGGTATAAACAAAGGTTACACCAAGGACTAATCCCGAGATTATCTCTTATGTAAAACACTGGAGAGAGGGGGCTGATATAAAGTAATACATCTTAACTTCATGAGCTTCATGTAATCTAGATGGTACCCACAAGGTCCTTATTATTATCTGCACCAGGGTGATTCTGAGTATCTTGTTCTCATGTACTGAAAGGGTCATACTCACCTGCTTAGAGCAAACTAGTATGGTCCTTCCTATAGTCTTCCTTTAGTCTCAGCGTAGCCAGGGTGGTAGTCTCTTGGTAAATTCTAACTGTCCCACGTTGGGTGCAGTGGGTATAAAGAGGAGCTGTGCCCAATCTAGAAAACATAGAAGTCTTAGTAGATGTATAAGTCAGAAGTTATTCAATCAAGGTGACTTCTGTAACTGCCACACCCTCTAGCAGTGTTTACATAGAAGAGAGATCTCATTAGAATGAACCTTGGCTTAAATAAGATTAAGCTGGGAGTGAGCAAAACAACAAAACTCCCAGATTAGCTAAACATGTCCTCCAACACCTAACCATTTGCACTATGACACAGCTTAATTATTTTACATTTAGTGACTATCTCCTTAGACTACTCTTGGTTGTGGCAGGATCCTCCCATTCCTTTACTTTGGTGACCGAAAAGTTATGATGAGTGCTAGTAAGAGTACTAAAGAGAAAGTAAGTTCTGTTTTGTGGTGCTTCCCCATTCTCACACATTCCTGCCTGTGTTTATGGCATTTAAAAAAAATCCCCCATTATATACTCATGATTACAGCCTATGGAATTCTGTTTCATTTCCATGAAGTTTGAGTGTCTATGAAAGTCATTAGGTTCTTCTAAAGAGATTTGTCATCTGATGAGTCATTAGGGATTCTGATGAGATTTGTGTATTCTTGTCTACTGATTTACTTAGTCATTTGTTTATATGATTAGTTTTATTGCAGCACTGTGATTTACAAAGTTATTCTTGATGAGTTTCATGTATACAGTGTTTCAACCAATCCCTTTGTTAGTTTATCTCTCTATGCAGGCAATGTTTTTTCTTTTTTAAGCACTGTGGTTTATAGCACTGTTACTGGTATGGTTTTATGCATGCCACTTTACAACCTTCCACGATAGTTGTAAGAGAAAAGAAAGACACTTGCCTTCTTAAAGGTTTGTCTATAAAAGTTTAAATGATGTGGATTATAACCAATAGCAAGACAAGTATTGTTTTAATACAGATTAAGAATTTCTTTTGACTATCAATTATTTAATTGCTAAACAATATATTTAATTATCAAATATATAAGAGAGCTACTACCGACTCTCCCTGTGCCCAGCTGATCATGAGGCACCCAAGAGGGAAGGCAGGTTCTAACCATGGCCTGCCATACCAGCAGAGCCTTGCAAGAAGCCAGAGGAACCCCCCACACCATAATGGCCACCATTTTTAACATCTGGACTCCACCCAGCAGAAAGGCTGCTCTTTTCCCTGTTTATCAATACATGCACAAGATGTGAGGCTATGACAAGAGTATCCCACCCACACAGCAGAGCCTGGCAAGCTATCCGTGTCGTATTTGATATGCCAAAAACCAGTAACAAGTATAGACCTCATTCCCATAACCTGAGTGAATGGTTGGAAGCTCTTCATGTTTCTGGAGTGAGCAGTTGCCCTTGGGCTACACTAGCATGTGACAGACGTATAGAGATGTTACTGGTATCCATTCGAGCAAATCGATGAACAACGGGAAGACAAGTGATACAAGTGATCATTTATTTAAAGTTATCAAACATTGGACAAACCAAATGTTACCAATTTTATAATTTCTTTCTTTTTTTCTTTTTTGGGTGACACTTGGCTATACTCAGGGGTTACTCCTGGCTTTGCACTCAGGAAGTACTCCTGGAAGTGCTTGGGGGCCATATGGGATGCCAGGGATCAAACCTGATTGGGCTCGCGTACAACACAAACGTCCTACCTGCTGTGCTATTACTCTGACTCCTAATTTAATAAGTACATGGATAAATATACAAATAGATACATCTATACTTTCAAAAAGATTTATTATCTAGAAATCTGTTTGAAAAAGAAATACAAACATACTACTTTTATTTGTAGATAGTGCATAAAGAAGCAAAATAAAAAACAAAAGTGAACAAAATAAAACCTTCTAATTAAAAGACCAAATTATTCATTCCAGAATGGAAAGGGATTGGGTGAGGCTGAGTTGTTAATTGAGCAAAAATGTCAATTATAAGATGAAGGATGGAATTGAACTGTTAGTGGTGAATTTAAAGTAGCAAATAGATGTTGATATATAATGATGCACACTATATAAAACTATTATATAAGCTTTATATATATAACTTATATTATTTTTATTATATACGTTTTATATAAAAACTTGTACTACTATATAAGTTTACTTATATAATGCTATTACTGTACCTATATAATAGTATAATACTTATACTATTCTATATGTTTTATATATAAAACATATAGAATACTGGAATGCTTGTATCAAAAAGAACTTTTGCTGTTATATAAAAAATAACTAGGGAAAAATAATCACTTCTTTCTTAGGATAGAAGAATAAGTAAGTTAGTAGAAGTTAAAGACATAGATACATAGACATAGAACTCTAGTTTAAATATTAGAGATAAGGAATTTATAAAGACTTTTTAAACTTATTCAAATAGAAGTCATGCAGTTTTGTTTATTCACTGTGGATCCCTGTGTGTCTTAAAAAGATAAATTATGAATCTTAAATTCATAAAAAGCTCACTAATAATAGCTAATAATTCATTACAAAAGCAAATTTATATGTTAAAGCTAATAAGATGGGAAAGCTTGCTAGTTCTTTGGTACAAATAAAGAAATCTTATTTTAAGATTCATTTAGAAAAATATCAATGTTTTTTGCTCTGACTTCAGTCAGGGCAGTTTTGTCTTGCAAGAAAGGCCTGTAATTTTCTTATAAATGGAAAAGGCCATTGCAGATTTTCTTGAAGACCACTACTATTACATTACTGGACAATTTTTCTTTCACAATGGCTAAAAGGTGAGAGGATAAAATAGATCTTGAAAATGTCAATAGAGTCCTTTCAGCTTTTCAAGTTGCAAGCAGGTAGTAATCAATTCTCTCTTGATGGAACAAAGATTAAAGGCTTTTAAGAAAGCCAGGATTTTTTTTGCTATAATACATGTTCTGTCAACACAATTTTAGAGATTTCAGGAAGATACATGTACTCTAAAAATTGAAGATCATTTATTTCAAATGAGCTATAAAGGAGAAAGATAAACTGGAAAGGAGGGATTTTTTTTCTCTCATAACTGCCTTGATAAATGAAACTTAAATTTGAAAATTAATTGATAAATATACTTGTTTGGATCCTTGCTACTACTTTTTAAAAGTCTATGTAATATTTACAGGTTCTTTTAAGGGGGGTGGGGTCGGATTTGGACCATACCCAGCAGTACTCAGGGCTTATCCCTATCTCTGTGCAGAGTCATCACTCTGCATGCTCAGGACTGGGATCTAACCTAGCTTGGCCATATGCAATCAAATTAAGTGCCTCACCTGCTGTCAATCATTCTGATCCCATTTACAGGCTTTTTCGTTTTGTTTTGTTTTGTTTTTTTGGGTCACACTCGGCAATGCTCAGGGGTTACTGCTGACTCTTCGCTCAGGAATTACTCTTGGCGGTGCTGGGGGGACCATATGGGATGCCGGGATCCAACCCAGGTCGGCCGCGTGCAAGGCAAATGCCCTACCCGCTGTGCTATCCCTCTGGCCCCCCATTTACAGTTTTAATGGATTATTTTAAAGTGTTTAATATTATGGCCAAGGGATATAGCTGAAGGTCAGGTACATGTTTCTATGTATCATGACCCAGCTGGCACCACATGGTCCCTAAGTACTGCTTGTGTGTAGTTATAGGGGGCTCCAGAGCAACTCTGGGATGTTCCTGGAGGTCTTGCACATTTGCAGTATCAAAGCAGCTCTGAATGCTCTAGCACTAATACTGAATCGACAGATACAGTTGTTCAAATGTCTCTGGAAAGTGATTCCAAGACTCTTTGAGCACTGGCAGTCCCCCTTAAACTACTGAAGATTTATTTTACTTTTTTTAAAGAGTTTTTAAATATCACAGACTTTATGATCAACATAAACACTTATAATGTTACTAATCTTATAAGTACTCCACATAGTGTTTCATTTAATACTCAGTACAACCTCAGGAAGAAAGTGCTATAATTACATTTATTTAAGGTGAAAAAGTTGAAATCATTTGAAGTCTACAGTCTAATTGCCTAGACCAACTTAAGCAATTAGAAACTTTACTGTAAATTAGTTTTGCCTGGAAAAATAAAAGTTGAAACTGCAGATTTCCATACTTAGGTTCCAGAAAGTCTATTTACCATTGAGGATGTCTATCAAGAGGCCTAGAATCTTCTTTTTCATAGACTTAGTGTTGTGTTGTGTATATATGTGTGTAAAGAAGGAACAGCACCAGACCCAGACAAAGTCACACCCTACAGGATGTCAAAAGATCACGTGGCCGCCCACCTACAAGATGGTCAGACTTCTTTGTTAAGACCCTGAACGAACGGTTTGAGGCTCTTCATATTCCTGAATCAACCAGATGCCATTGGGCTACTTTGGCACGTGATAGGGTCCAATGGAAATGTTACTGGTGCCGGCTTGAGCAAATTGATGAATAACGGGATTAAAGTGATGTATTTCTCAATTTTGTCTTGATACAATTTTAAGAACCTGTCTAGGTTGAGTGAATTCCTCTCCTTGAGCAGCTGATTAAGTCAGCTGGAGCTCAAACTCCAGATAACAATTTATCCACTATAGTTTTCACTGGAGCAGACAATAGATAACTAGAGAGCTCCAGTGTCCTAAAGTGTGTAAAATTATTAAAAAAAAAACCAAACCTACAAACTTACCTAGCCTCATCGGCTCTTGCAATAGACAACCCTCTCACTGTATCTGCAGTTTGCTATTACCCCTTTCCCAGATATTATCCTGCAACCTTCTTGATATCTGGGGAGTGAAATAATTGGGGAGTGAGTTTTACTTCCAAATATTTGAATGTCAGAGTGTTTAATTTTGCCTTCAAAAGAACCGTTCAGTCTTATATAAATCAGTTTGCACTATAGGCAGTATGGCATGGTTATGATTGCTGACTCTTAAATAGATTCTTGGTTTTATAATCTTCCAAGACACTGTGATGGTGACTTGAGCTTCATTTTAGCTATGTGTCTGCCTGAGTGATTGCTATGTTTCTCATTATGAATATTAAAAATAAGTACTACTGTTTGTCTAAATTTCTGAAGCTAGAGATAAACTCGGTGGAGCTCACCTTTGGGAAAAGGGGTTTTAGCCTTCTGGGACATAGATATAAGGCTTAATTTTTGAAAAGGTTGTTAATTCCACTCTTTTTGCATTTGACAGCCTGATCTTGCTTGTTACATCTGAAAAGATAAGTAGAATTGTGAATTACTTCATGGTGAATTACTACAAACTCTGCTTTAATTCCATGCATTAAGAGCCAAACCAATTATCAGAATTATTACAATTACTAAGCTTCTCTGACTGTGAATTAATTAGAAAATATACTGCTCTTATAGAGTTGGCTTATTTGCCTGCTCAAAGATTGTCTAACAATCTCTCATCAGAGTTATCCTTCATCTCTGAAGGATCACAGTCCACCATTACTAGTTACTCAGAGCCTTCTCCACATTCTTGTATATTAAATCATAACTGCTTTCATATGTCTCCCGAAACACATCAATATTACATTGATGATATTTTTTCTCTAAAATTTATACATATATTGTCACAAAAGTTGCATATTTAATGGTTTTGTATTCAATATACAAATATATACCACTTTGTAATTGTATATCCCTTGATGGTAAAATAAAATATTAGTTAAAAATAAAATAAAATCAGTGGATGCTCTTTCCATCAGAATTTAACAGCCACCTTCATGCCTCCATGAATAAGTCACTATCCTTAGAAATGATTTTTAATGCGACATTATTTTTACTTATTTTTTGTAAATGAGTAACAAACATTTATAAAGAGAACTTCTTTTCTTTTTTTTAAATTATATTTTATTCTACCAGAGATTCATGATTGGATTTCAGTCATACAGTGTTCCAGCACCCACCCCTCCACCAGTGCCCATTTCCCACTACCAATGTCCCTATTTCCCACCCTCCACCTCCCTGTACTAATTGTGGGAAATGGTAACACCACACTAGAACTGAACATAAAGAGAAGAAAAGAGAAGAGAGAGAAAAGGCAAGGTGTTTGCCATAGAGGCAGGCTGGTGGAGGGGTTGGGGCAAGTACCTTGGCAAAGACCACGCATGCCTTTTCTCTCTCTTTTCTTTTCTCTATCTCTCTCTACCTTCTCTTACACATTGTGGCTTGCCCTATGTACATTTAGGAATTATCATGTAAATCTCTTTGTGTACATTTATGTTCAGTTCTAGTGTGGTGTTACCATTTCCCACAATTCGTAGAACACTGGTATATATTTATATCCCATTAATGAATACATTCATTCTATATATGTCCTTTACCTTATGACTAATTTCACTCAGCATGATAGTCTTCATGTCCATCCATTTGCAGGTAAATTTCATGACTTCTTTGTTCATGACAGCTGCATAGTATTCCATTGTGTAGATGTACCACAGTTTCTTTAGCCAGTTTTCTGTTCTCGGGCATGTAGTTTTTTTTCAGATTCTGGCTATTGTGAATAGTGCTGCGATGAATATAGAAGTGCAGATAGTGTTTCTATTGAGTGTTTTTAGGTCTTCAAGGTATATTCACAGTAGTGGTATGGCTGGGTCAAATGAGAGCTTAATATCAAGATTTCGGAGGAATATCCATACTGTTTTCCAAAATGGCTGGACCAGTCGGCATTTCTACCAACAATGGATGAAGGTCCCTTTCTCCTTGCATTCACGCCAGCACTGGTTATTCTTGCTCTTTTGGATATGCGCTAGTCTCTATGGTGTGAAATGGTATCACAATTTTGATTTGCATCTCCTTGATGACTAATGACGAGGAGTACCTTTTCATATGCCTTTTCACAATTCAAAATCCTTCTTTTGGAAGTTTATAGCCATTTCTTCTCCCCAATTTTTATGGAGTTGGATGCATTTTTCTTATAAAGTTGTATAACTTTGATATTGAGACCTTATCAGGAACCCCACACACCATGAGGGCAGCCATTTTCAACACCCGGAATCCACAGTTTATCAGAGCATTACACAAAAGATAATCCCATCTCAAGCCCTGCTTGTCAGAGTCGCACCCTATAGTAAAGCCTATTTCAAGCCTGGGTATGCTTGAACCACAGATACAGATACAAGGGGGCAGAGCTGTTACCAGCTACCTATGTGCTCAGCTTATCATGAGGCATCCAGGAGGGAAGGCAGGATCTAGCCCTGGCCTGTCATCCCAATAGAGCCTAGCAAAAAGCTAGAGGAACCCTCACACCATGAGGGCAGTCATTTTCAACATCTGGACTCCACAGCTCATCAGAGCTCTACCCAAAGAAAAGCCGTTCTCTTCCTGTTGTGCGTGGTTCATCAGTAAATGCACAAACTGATGAGCTGAGAGTCTACGTACTACTGATAGTATCCCACCCACACTGCAGAGCCTGGCAAGCTACCTGTTTCATAATTTGATATGCTAAAACAGTAACTATTATAGACCTCATTCCCATGACCTGAATGAATGATTTGAGGTTCTTCGTGTTCCTAGAGGGAGCAGATGCCCTTGAGCTACACTAGCACGGCAGGGATATATGGCGATGTTACTGGTGCCCATTCAAGCAAATCAATGAGCGGACGGGAAGACAAGTGATACAAGTTATGAGCTGGGTATTGGGTAAATAATCTTTCCCATTCTGAGGGCTCTTTTTTTTCTTGGTCACCATTTCATTGGAGGTGCAGAAGTTTTTCAGTTTCATATAATCCCATTTATTAAGCTTTGGTTCCATTTCCTTTGTCAGTGATGTTTTGTCTTTAAAGATGCCTTTAACTTCAATGTCGTGGAGGGTTTTGCCTATATTTTCTTTGATATACCTTATAGATTGATGGCTGAGTTGAGATCTTTAATCAATTTTGAACTGACTTTTGTGCATGGCATTAGAAGGGGGTCTAAGTTCATTTTTTTACATGTAGCTTCCCATTTTACCTAGCACCACTAGTTAAGGCATTCTTTGATTCACTTAATATTTCTTGCTCCTTAATTTAATATTAAGTGATTATATATTTAAGCGTGTGTTTCATGAATTCAGTTCTATTCCTTAGGTCTACAGGACTGTCTCTATTCCAATATAATGCCAATTTAATTGCTACTGCTTTATAGTAGTTCAAAGTTGGGGAAGGTAATACCTCCCATTTTATTTTTCCCAAGGATTGCTTTAGCTATTTATGGGGATTTATTATTCCATATAAATTTCAGGAGTGTTTACCCACTGAAATCCATATACCAGGCTTGAAATTCGTTTCTCTCTTGGGTTGGGCTCTGATGGGCTTTGGAGTCTGAATGTTGAAAATGGCTGCAATTATAGTGTGTGAGTTTCCTCTAGCTTCTTCTGAGGCTCTACTTGGGTGCAGGCTGGGACCAGAATCACCCTCCCTCCTGGGCGCCTCATGGTCAGCCGAACACAGGGAAAGCCTGTAGTAGCTCTGTCCTGTGTCTGTGTGTCTGGATCATGGCAGACAGCCCAGAAGCAGTTCATGGTTGGATCCACCAGGCCTTTACTTCAGCCCTTCTTTTAAAGTTAGTTTTGAGTCTATGATGTTTCTGAGCTGTTATTTATCCATGAAGGTGTGTATCTGTCCTTCAAAAAGTATTCTTTGGTGAGACCTACATTTCATTCAGTTCTTTTGATATATCCCACCACTGCCTTCGAGCTTGGAGGGTTTCTTCTGATAAGGCTGCTGTAATTTGAATGGATGTTCCTTTGTATAAAATTTCCTTCTTTCATCTTACTGCTTGAAGCATTGTATCTATCTATGGCATCTGTCATTCTGATTAGAAGTCTTCAAGTCTTTATTGGGGTCTCTTTTTGCTGCTACCCTTTCAGCTTCTTGGATCTGGATGCCTGCATCATTAACTCTGGGAACTTTTCAGCAAGGATGTCTTAAATGGTTCCTATTTCCTTTGGGGTTGCCTTCCTTTCCCTCTGGGACTCCGATGATTCTTATGTTGTTCCTCTTTTATTCATCCTCACTTTTTTTAGCCTGGTGCTCAGTTTTTTTTGTCTCTTTTTAATCTCTTGAATTTCCTCGAGTGCATTCTGCAGCTCATA
Source organism: Cryptotis parvus (assembly GCA_021461705.1). Classification (NCBI taxonomy): domain Eukaryota; kingdom Metazoa; phylum Chordata; class Mammalia; order Eulipotyphla; family Soricidae; genus Cryptotis; species Cryptotis parvus. The sequence goes on from JAJIBD010008953.1 coordinate 22,361, forward strand.
CTCATTCTCACTGCTTCTGTCTTCTACTATTGTCTTCTACTGCTGATGGCACTCAATGCATATTTCACATGATCTGCAGAGTCTTTTATTAATGATATTTCTGTCTGTAGTTTTCTTTATTTTTTGGGGGTCACACCCGGCAATGCTCATGTGTTACTCCTGGCTCTGCACTCAGGAATTACCCCTTGTGGTGCTTGGGGGACCAAATGAGATGTTGGGAATTGAACCTGGGTTGGCTGCATGCAAAGCAAACACTCTACCCTCTGTGCTATCGCTCTGGACCCTGTAATTGTCTTATTTCTGCGGCCATATTCTCTATTTTATTGGCTGCCCGTTCCACTGCTTCATTTATGTCCTCCTGTATTTTATTGGACATCAATTCCATTTGTTCATTGAGGTCATTAATCATCCTCACCATTTCTTCTCTGAATTCTTTTACTTTTTCAGATAGATTATGTATGTGGGTATTCCTTGTTGAGTTTTCAGGGATGTTTTTTTATCCACTCTTTGAGGTGAATCTGTGTTTTTCCCCACAATGCTGTGGTGGCCTGGAGGTGGATCCTTCAGGAGCACTGCTTCTCTCCTACTTCCACGTAGTGCTCTGGAGATTCTCAGTAGATAATGCTTTACCCTTTCCTTTTAAGGTAGGATTAAACTGTGGGCACATGATTGGCCACTACCCAAGATGCCACGCACAGCAGCATCACAGGCAGGTGCAGTTCCAAAGTCCTTTGGTTCTGTCACTTCTGGGTTTTGGAATTCTGGGAATCGTAGTTCCCACTTGCCTACTCCATTTGTGGCAGCCAGCTGTTCTCACACATTTACAGCTGCCTTGTCAGGCAACTGCTCACATTGAGCAAATACACCAAGGCTGCTCTGTTTTCCCTCTATTCAACTTATCTGGGATGCCACACACCTAAAGAATATGTTTGATTATTAAAGTTCCTTTGGTCTTTGTACTGGGGTATAACAAATTCCTATATAACAATTTCCCATATTTTATGAAAGAAAGTCCTAAGAGTGCAATAGAATCATGAGACTTTGGACCAACGTAGATTTGCCCTAGTTACTTTTTTATTTCTTCCCTCTGGGGGATAAATAGGCTCTGATTTTTTCTTTTCTTTTCATTTTGGTTAAGGCACTGTGACTTACAAAGTTGTTTATGGGAAAGTTCTTTCAGGTATAAATTTTTCCAACACCAGTTCTATCACCAGTGTCCCCTTCCTTTCACCAATGTAGCTAGGTTACCTCCCACACCTGAACCTGCCCTTTTGGGCAGTATCATGAAATTAAATAAAAAAATTATTTTATATTGCTTATTCTAATAAAACATAAAGTAATGACAAATAGAATTATCAGAAAGTATATCAATAAAAGTTAAGTTGTGTTCTAGTTTAAGTGATTTTAACAAATATGTAAATAAGACATTAATTCATATTGAAAATATATAAATTCCTTTAGCACGTTAGGAATAAACATAATCTTTGTACTCTGTAAGAGGGCAGCCATATGCACCATTACTGAGTGTCATACTCAGTGCCACATGATAGGAAATTTGTCTTTCCTTTAGAGAAGGTCTTTTAACACCTTGCAAAACTGGTTTCAAGGCTTAAATTCCCTAAACTGTTGCCTGCCCATGAAGTTGTTTATTGTTCCTGAAAGACATTTTAATTACATCACTTTTATTTTTCCTTAGTGTTATCTGAAAGACACGATAGCTGGATAGAGCATTCTTGGAGAGATATTCATTTCATAGAGCTTCTTTGCTACGTCTTTCCATACTCTTATGATTTGCAGAGTTTCTTTTAATAGATCTTATAGGCTGATGGTGCATCTTATGGGCTTTCCTTTTTATGTATGTTCCTTTTCTGATCTTGTTGTTTTCAGTATTATGTCTCTATCTTTGGTTTTGTCATCTTGAATACAAAGAGTCTTGGAGTTTTCCTAGTTAGCTCTATTTTTGGAGAGGCCCTTCAGGCCTCTTGGATCTCAGTGCCTGTAATATTGAACTCGGAAATTCTTGTTGATGATTTCTTTAATTATTATTTCTTCATCACATTTGCCTTCCTGTTATTCAGAGACTCTGATGATTCTTACGTTGTTCCTCTAAAAGTCATCCCATAGTAACCTGGTATCTCTTCCTCTCTTTTCAAACTATTTTCCACGTTCTCATTGGAAGCTCCTCAATTTTCGTTTCTCAGCTTCTGTTATTCTGCTATTCAGCGCTTCTATTAGCTTTTAATATTGCCTGCATTGTTCTTCATTTCTGTGATATCTGACTGTTGTAGTTTTTTTATTTGACTCTTAGACTTTCTTGTTCTTTGCTGACTACCTGTGCTATTGTTTTTTTGAACTTAAAACCCCTCATAATGTCACCAATGACATTTTCTGAGGATTACTGGTGTTGCTGATGTCTTGGTGATGTTGTTTCACTCCTTGAGCTTCTACATGTTGGAAATATGTAGAAACCTTGAGTTGGTTTCTACATGTTTTCCCCATTGGTTTGTGTTCTGCTGTGCTGGGGGTGAGTTTTTGTAGTTAAACCCACTGGAAAATGGTGAAGTATTAAACTGAGGTTGTTCTTTTTAATCTCTGCCCATCTTCAAATTACAGGAAGAATAACTATGAGTAATGTGTAATTTGTTGAGATGTATTGTGCAGCTATGTGCTACAGAGGTGTATTGTGGGCAGGTTTATAGTTAGTTCAGGTGTGTGTGGAGGTTTCTGGGAGCTACCTGAATGGATAGGGTTCTGCAATCCATTCTGAATTAGTTCCAGCATTGTCAGATAGAGGTAGGCCTCACCAGGGTGGTGGAGCAGCAGGAAGAAAAGTTTAGGAGCTGTGGTGTGGACTTAGCACAGGTCAGGTATGGAGGTTTCTGGGAACTAGTCAGAGGGGAGTGGCTCTGCCTCGCATTTTGGATTAGTCCCAGTAATGTCAGTTAGAGGCAAGCCTCACCTGGAATGGCAAGGCTGCATGAAGAAGGTATTCAGCTTTTAATTTTTTATGTTAACTTTCCATGAAGAGAAAACGTGGTCAGATAGAGTTGTAGTTATACTAGGAGAAAATTGTGAAATAAACATGATAAGGATCTAAATTACAAAAATAACACTGTAATAGGACATTCAGTAAGCATATCTGAAGTAGTACTTAATTGAATATTGTTTGGATCTAGGCGGCTAATCTTGGGGCCTGACTCTTTCCCACCATAAGGCCCTAAGGGCAGGACTCAGAAGTGGACTATTTTCATGGTAATAAAACTTCCTAAAGCCCAAATGGTTACATCCACAAGAGAACAACACCTGTGTTTACGGACATGATGTGCCTGGCCTTCTGAATACTTTGTTGCAATGGCTGGGGATGCTATTTGTGCTTTGTATCCCCTCTACCTAGAAATCTATAAAGGCCTAAGCTATGGGCAGTAAAGAAGGACTGCTCTCCTGACTCCCCACGCGCTTGTGTCTTTATTTCTTCCCCTTTTCAGCAGCGGCAAGGCAGAGTTTCTCCCAAGTCCATCTCTTTCCTTTTTCGCAGGGATGAAGCCCAGCAAGATGTAGGTCTCCCTAATTCATGCCAAGGACTGCTGGCCAGGCCTCCCCACCAATATCAGTGCCCAACATAATGTTAGACCTAAAGAAGAAATATCTGATGAGTAGTAGATATCTTAGCATGATAGTGTAGATACTGTAACTGTAGTTATAATAGGAAATCAATGACCTAAATTAATTTCCTTGAATCACTGAAAACTCATAGTTTTGTTCTGTCTAAACTGGAGGGAAGAATTCTTTAAACACTTAGTCGAAATTTGATATGTAAATTCAGCAACATTTAATATATTTAGAAAGGAAAAAAGGAGTGATTATTCATATGCCTTGTTATATTACTTATCTAAGAAAAATATCAATAATAGCAATCTATTGGATTTATCAATATGTTTTTTGCTAATAGTGTAAAATTAGTTTCAGTAAAGTATGCCACTCAGATGGCAAATTATGTTAGACATTTTTTATCATAGAGTATATTGTTTTTCATGAAGTTGATATTCACAGGGAGGGCTAAGAAAAATACATGTTTTAATTGGATCATTTTGAAAATGAAGAAAAAAGACTGTTTTGTTACTGTCATTTTCCACATCTGGACTCCTCACTCATCAGCGCTCCACACAGCAGAGTATTACGTGGTACCCAGGAAAGTAAAGAAATATTTGTTAAGAGTGACACTTTAAAGAAAATATATATCTTCTGACTTTGAGAACAGATATTCTCATTTTATTCCTTATTAACTATTAAGACTAATTTTTGTTAGTATTTCTAATTTTTGTTTCACTTTAAGATCTTAAGTAAAACTTATTTTCTTTAAGCAAAAATATTTTAAACTGTTGCATTTATAAATTAATTTTTAAATTTAATTCTACACATTTTAAAATAAAAAATACACAGAAAAGTGTACTGCTGAAGTATCTCAGCTTTGTTGAGGGTATTTTCTTCTTTTTTTAGTCAAGTTATAGAATCATTTTAAAATCAGTAATAATGTATCAATTCTAAGATAGTAAATAATTTTAGGATAAAAAGTGAAGAAAAAGCATTTACAAAAAGAAAAGCACTTTTCAACTATGTCACGTAAATAAAATAAAACTGAAATAATAATGGAACTTGCATTAAAATTAGTCTTTCTTTTTTTTTGCCTTTTGGGTCACACGCAGTTATGCTCAGGGGTTACTCCTGACTCTGCTCTCAGGAATTAGTCCTAGTGGTACTTGGGGGACCATAAGGGATGCCAGGGATCGAACCCCGGTTGGCCAGGTGCAAAGCAAACACCCTATCTACTGTACTATCACTCCAGCCCTCATTAACACTAGTCTTACCTCTGTTTTTATGTGTAAAGAAATGGGTGTGAAGTTAAAAGCATCAGCGTATTTTCAAATATTAAGTTGATAAGAAGTATGTATCACTAAAATTTCTAGCACAAAAGAGCAACTGCTTGCACAAGGTTGTTATCAAAGATGTAACAAGGAAGACAACAAAAATGTTTTAGAATTTGTGTTAGACAACAGTGAGATAATCCTTTGAAAATATTTACAAAAAACTGTATACTCTGCTTTGGTGTTGGACTGAAAATCTGTGAAGCATTTAACTGAATAAAAGTGATTTGTTCTGGGGCCGGAGCGATAGCCCAGCAGGTAGGGCGTTTGCCTTGCACGTGGCAGGCCTGCGCTGGCCCGGGTTCGATCCCTGGCATCCCATATGGTCCCCCGAGCACCGCCAGGAGTAATTCCTGAGTGCAGAGCCAGGAGTAACCCCTGAGCATCGCCGGTGTGACCCAAAAAAGCAAAAAAAAAAAAGTGATTTGTTCTTAAAAAAAAAAGAAAGTGATTTGTTCTTAACTAGAACAGAGAAGACGTGTGTGTATGTGTGTGTATAATTATATATATAATTATATATATATAAACATATATATTTTATGATAACCAAACTTTTTAGAAATTATGGTTCAATTACTTTATAAAATTTAGTCTTAATATAGATTAAGTAGATTTTCCTTATGCCAATATATTTTAATCACTCTAAAGGCATGATAAAGGGCTACTAAAGGCAATTCCTCTCTGCAACAAATATTACTTGAATTTCTACTGGTATTTGGACTGATATAGGTACTGAGGAAGCAACAATGAATGAAATAATATTCCTGCACCCATGATGCAGTGTTTGGGAAAGAGAATTAGGAGAGTGGATGTAAGCAGGATGAAATATAAGCAAGCACATATAGGAAAGATGGTTCCTATATTAAAACTTGGATATATGGATAAGGAATAGTACTATTCATTTCCTATGTTGTTTCCTTCTTTTTTCCTAGAAAGAATTATGTTCAACTGGAAATACCAGAGAACATATTATAAGAAGCAAATTATGGGAAATAAAAGGAATCAAGGCCACAGAACCATCAGTGGTGTAGAATATTGTTTTAGCGACACACACACACATATATGTGTATACATATATGTATATATCTGCATATATATCATTTGGATATATATTGGAGATAGATATTGATATAGATATCTATATATATCCTATATATCCAATATATTCAATATCCAATATATATTTAATATATATTGGATATATCACTTGTCTTTGTCTTACCGTTGTTCATCGATTTGCTCAAGTGGGCACCAGTAATGTCTCCATCCATTGGGAATGAAGTCCATTATTGTTACTGTTTTTGGCATATCGAATACACCATGGGCAGCTTGCCAGGCTCTGCCGTGGCTCTGGGTTCATTCCAGGGGACCCATTCTTTTCTGTGTCAGACTATCAACCATCCAGGGCCCATGGGGCAGAGCCCTGGGTGTAGACAAGCCTGTCCCCTGTCTACCACCTGCCGTTACAGCCAGGCACCACAGACACGCCTAGTATATATATATACACAATATATATATACATGCATATAATGCATATACAATATAAATATACATGCATATACAATATATGCATGCATATACAATATATACATGCATATACAATATACACACATGCATATACAATATATATACATGCATATACAATATATATACAATATACATACATGCATATACAATATATATACATGTATGTGCAGTATATATACACAATATATATTCAAATATATATGTACAATATATATATATTCGAACTGATGAGTCAATAACAACAAAAGCAGGAGATCTAAACCATAGTAAACAAACTAAAAATTGTGGTTTAGTGGTGTGGCCGAGAGGAACCTGGGGACATTGGTAGAGCAAAGTTGACACTGGTGCTGGAAAACTTATGCCTAAAACTCAACTATGAATAATTTTGTAAATCATAGTGTCTTAATGAAAAAATAAATGGTTAATTTTTGAAAAGTATATTACAACTCAGAGGACATACAATTTTATACTAGATGTGAACTTCCCAATATTTGAGGCATTAGATAGCTGTAGATAAGATCAGAAGTCTTACTGAAGCAACTTACTGAATTTTATAGAGATGAGAAGTTCTAGAAAAATAAACTAAAGTTTCTAAATTAGAGTGAAAATTTGTTTCATTAAATGTTTGACCAATGTGTTGTTGATCCCTACTAGAACTATACCCTAAAATTGAGCATTAGCAGGTTCTAAATATTTTTTTGAATGGATACATTAACTACTGTGATTCACTTGTAGTGAGAGTCTTTAAATAGAGAAATATTTTAAACACTTTTCTAGTTTAACAAATAATTTTAAATATCTTTTTCTGAAAAATTGGCACAAAATAGAAAAAATGTAGTTGATTCATGTACACAGTTTTGACAGAGTAACAAACCAGAGATCACGATCACGATCACGATCTTCCCGTTAATCATCTATTTGCTAGAGCAGGCACCAGTAATATCTCCATATGTCCTGTCTCATGCCAGTAGAGCAAAGGGCATCGGCTTGTTGCAGGAACATAAAGAGCCTCAAACCATTATATTAGGTCATGGGAATTACCTAATATAATTGTTACTGGCATTTGGCATGTCAAATACAACACGAGCAGCTTGCTAGGCTTGCCGTGCGGGAGGCATATTATTTAAACACCTCCAAATAAAGCATTTATTGATGAACCGCGTGGCCGCTTATGGCCGCGGAGCCGGGCTGTGATGGGCTGGTCGGCTGGGTAGAGTTCTGAAGAGAGGGAAGTCCGGATGTGGAAAATGGCGGCACCCATGGAGTGGGTGGGGGGGGGGGGTCGTCTGGCCTGTTGTGAGGTTCTGCCGGGGTGGTGGGTCAAGGCTAGAACCCACCATGCCTCCCGACTGCCTCATGAACGGCTGGGCACAGGGAGAGCAAGGAACCGCTCTGCCCCATGCCTAAGAGTCTCTGGACCAGCATACCTGGGCTGGATTGAGGAAGAAATTGCTGCAGGGTGGGTGTCGATGATCCGGGCTGTGATGGGCTGGTCGGCTGGGTGGAGTTCTGGGCTGGATTGAGGAAGAAATTGCTGCAGGGTGGGTGTCGATGATCCGGGCTGTGATGGGCTGGTCGGCTGGGTGGAGTTCTGGGCTGGATTGAGGAAGAAATTGCTGCAGGGGTGGGTGTCAATGATCCGGGCTGTGATGGGCTGGTCTGCTGGGTGGAGTTCTGAAGAGAGGGAAGTCCGGATGTGGAAAATGGCGGCACCCATGGAGTGGGTGGGGGGGGTCGTCTGGCCTGTTGTGAGGTTCTGCCGGGGTGGTGGGTCAAGGCTAGAACCCACCATGCCTCCCGACAGCCTCATGAACGGCTGGGCACAGGGAGAGCAAGGAACCGCTCTGCCCCATGTCTGAGAGTCTCTGGAAACCAGAGATAGATAACAATAATTTTTAGCAGTGCATATAAAATTTTGCATTAAAGAAAACCATTTTATATATCCAAATTATGAAATATAAAACTGACAACTGAAATAAATTATTACCATTAGGAAGAAAGAATTAAGTAGGGGCTGGAGAGAGTGTTCAGCGAGTAAGGTTGCTTGCTTGTAGGTGATGAATCCTTGTTTGCTACCTAGTATCACATGTGGCTCTCTGAGCACCACCTGGAAAGATCCCTAACCACAGCGATAGGATTAAGCTCTAAACACAGTCAACTATGACCCAGAAAACAAATGATTATATTTTGGGTAGCACTATAGTAGTAAAGGTAGAACACTTGCCTTACAAGTGATGGATCTTCCATTCCCAGCACCCCATATGGTCGGTCCCCTGAGTGCCCCAGGAGTGATCCTGTTGAGTTCAGAGTTAGGAGTAAATCCCTGAGCACAACTAGACATGTCCCTCAAACAAAAAAAAAATAGCATATGCATCTCCAAAGGAAAATAAATATAGCACCTATGGGATAGTTTTATTAAAAATCTTGACTTATTTTCTGCTTTTCTAAGACTCGTATAAAAGTGTTTTGGAAGATATTGTATTTCAGCTGGCTTTACATAAACTAATATTTATAACGAGTCAGCAAAGAGCAGATAGGGAAGCTGAGTGGACGACCATTTAGGAAATTGCTCCTGGGAAAATGCCCATTAGCCATCTGGAAAATTTTAGAAACAGCTGGTGAGACAATTTGAAAGGAGTTTACTTGTGGAAATGAAACTGATGGGTATGTGATTCAACGATAATTTGGTTTTAAGAGTGATTGTGATAAGAGTTGTCTTTCACAATTTTACCTCAGCTTCTACTTAAAAAATTTCTTTCAAACTTTTGACTTTATCTCATCAATGATATCCCATTGCTAATTCCTGTGTCTTTAGGATACTTGACTTATAAGTATCACTTTAAAACTTGGCCATACCCTCCTGAATACATTTTTTAAACTGTTTGACTTTTAGAACTCATTCTTACTTTTGCATTCTGCCTCACAAACAAGTTATTCCCTATCACAAGCACATAAATTCTAAGTGCTTATTGTCTATAGGCTTCATGAAGATAGTAAATTTGTCTCTTTTTTAAGATATGACAAAGTTCCCTATCACAAAGTTCTCTATCACAAAGAGAATGTAAAATATGGTATAGAAATCCAATAAATACTTGTGTATAAAAAAGAAAAATTAAGTGAATAGCAGAATAAAATTAAAATTACACCATAAGTGATGTAGACTAATGATAATATGATAATCTTAATGATAATTTCTGGTGAACTTGTTTTAACATGTCTCCATACCCACAAGAACAGAGAGATGATGGGGTTGAAGAGATAATAGAGATTAAAGTGATTGCCTTGCATTAAGCTGACCAGGTTCAATCTGAAGCACTCAGTATAATCCACAGAGCCCATCAGGAGAGGTTCCTGAGTGCAGAGTCAAGAATAAGACCTGAACACAGCCTGGTATGTCTCTTCACAACCCCCCGGAAAAGAGATGATGAAGTTCTTCCCCCAAAACCTCAAAAATGATTTTTATTTAGACATAGAGTGAATTAAGTATAATTAGTTAACATTAAGTCATACTGGAGGCAGTGAACTTCTAACCCAGTATGACTGGTGCCTTTATAATAGAAGATTTACAAGGAAACACATAAATGCAAGCAGAATACCATGTGAGGATAAAGACTGGAGCCTGAGCTATGCAGCAAGGCAGGAATACAAAAATTTTTAACAATTACTATAAGGTAGGAAAAAATAGGAAATATTACTCCCATGATTTTCTTTCCCTAAGCTATCGAGGGAGAACAATTCAACTTCCACCTTAATTTTGGACTTCTAGTTTCTGGAATTTTGAGACAATAAATTTCCCATAATTTAAAGCACCAATATTGCAGTAGTTTATTTTTCTAGTGGTGGGAAGTTAATGTAGTTGATAAAGCTAGAAAATTGCGGGGGTTTTTTTGAAGAGTATGTCTTCTACTAAAATAAACTAATGCTTTCATGAAAAGTATAGATAAACATTAGTAAATAAATTTAAGCCCCTTATTGGGAGAATACATAGAAGAGAATGTTTACTTGCTTGAGTACTTTGAAGGACATATTTTAAATTGCATATTACTTGGAGTTTTATTTAAAAGAGTTGTAAAATATTAGACATTCTAGATTTACAGCATTAGAATGAGAAAGCCAGATAGGACTGGTGACATCTGGTGAACAGAGAGACTCTACCAGATGCTTATATAAATGGGAGCTGAGAATTTTGCTGGCAAAGAACTCAAGCAATGCATGCTGTTAAAGTTCAAAACTTTTGTATGTATTTGGCAAGCTTTTTAGGGTAAAACTGTTGTTTCCTGAGTTCAGGAAATGCTAAAGCCTCTCCGAAAAAGGTAAAGAGGGAACAAAAAACTAAATACAAACCAACTAGATGTTTTGAGGGTGATCAGTTGGGATTTATGGAGAACAGAATGACTATTATTAGCAATAAGGAATATGGGTTTTACTGTAGGGATTAGACCTTACACAAATGTGTGATAAGGTGAAGAAATCTATGAGAACTGTTAATTCTATATTTAGCAGTGAACCTTAATTTACTGTGAATTAGCAGGGCCTGAACTGTGGATGAAATCACCACTGAAGCCATGCCTTAACTTTGAGGACAGCAACTCCATTATCATTTCTTGCCTACTAACATACCCATAAAGGACACCTTGAAAGGTGCTGATGTTTTTCTCCTTATAGTGTTGGTGAAGGGACTATTCTCCTTGAGACTTTAAGAAGACACAGTTAGGAGGTGGGTCATAAATTCTATGAAAAAATCCACTTTATTTTGATACTGCTATGCCTTTATATCCCTATAGCATATATTAGAAGTTTCCAGAGCTCAGATTTTTTTCAGTTTCGGTCAAGTTTAAGTTCAAAGTTTAAGTCAACCAGTCAAGGAAATTGTTAGAGTCATAGCCAACTGCTCAAATTAAGTCAAGAATTTAATTTAGAGTAAATCAAGAATTTCTGGGCTGGAACAATGGTACAGCCAATAGGACATTTGCCTTATTTGCAGCCGACCCATTCCAGGCATCCCGTAAGGTCCCTAGAGCACCACCAGGAATAATTCCTGAGTGCAGAGCCAGGAGTAATACCTGAGCATCACTAGTTGTGACCCAAAAGGCAAAAAAAAAAAAATCAAGAATCTCTACTTTGTGCCTTAATATTAAAAGTCAATCCAGACTACATTATAATTCCACTAATTGGCATTATTTGAAATCAACTCCCATATATTTAAGTATGTATGTCAATATAAATTGGCAAAAAATATGACCCAGAGAAACAGTATAGAGATTCAGGCACCTACCTTACATAGGGTCATTCCTAGTTCAATCAGGAAATATATGGCCTTTGAGCATCATGAGTGCATTTTGGAGGTGCCGACCACTACTAGGTATGATCCTGAAGAACTTTGAGTACTTTCCAGGGTGTTCTCAGTAAACCTTGGCATGATTGAGGTCAACAGCACTGAATACTCAGACTAACATTGAACTGCTTCTCCCACTTGGCCAGAAATCACTGAGAGTGGCCCCCAATGCCTCCTGAGCACTGTTCTCATGCTCCTGCTCCTCAAGAAAACTAAATAAATAAATAAATTAATAAAATTCTATAATTTTTATATGGCTACACAGTTAACATTTTTATTTTCATCTCTGTGATCTGGAGTCTAAGCTTGGTTATAGACCTAGCTTTGATAGGAATGAGTGACAGGAGACTTAAATCTTTTGTAGGATCATCAGTCTATTCTATGGAAATTAGCAGAGTGCTCATACCAGCACTCACCTCCATGTTCTAACGGGGAAGAGCAGTAACCTGCAGAGAGGAAGAGGAGCTAATTTGGGAAGGGCAAACTGACTGTACTCCTCTCTCTCTGTCCCTGGATATTTTTATTAATTATTATTATTATTGATGATGATGATGATGAACAATTCATTATGTATAAATAAATAAATAATGAATTTATTTCATTCGCCCAGTTCATCAATAAATGCTGTATTTAGAGGTGACTACAAGAGTATGCCGCCAGCACAGCAAGCCTGGCAAGCTACCCATGTGGTATTTGATATGCCAAATACCAGTAACAATTATAGACTTCATTCCCATGACCTAATATAATGGTTTGAGGCTCTATATGTTCAGGGAGCAATCAGATGCCCATGGGCTCTACTAGCATGAGACAGGACATATGGAGATGTTACTGGTGCCCACTCAAGCAAATCAATGATGAATGGGAAGACAGTGTTACAGTGATTATTATTATTGTTATTATTCTTGTAGAATCTCTTTCATAAATTAAATATAAAACAACTGCCAAGAAAAAGGGAAAGGAATCTAACTTCCTCAGATAAAGGAGGAAAATCTGTTGAGAAAAAGTTTTGCTAAAATTACATCAGATTATCAGTATTGTTGATTCATTCATCATTTAACAAAATAGGTTGGATAAAATAACCAAATAGTAACTTCAAATGACCTTACCCATATTAACAAATATTGAGATCATGACAGCCGATTCCCTTCTGTGTTCTAAATTACAAATTCTCCTCATTCAAAACCCAACGTTCATTCAAAATCATACGTGGAAGTGAGTTCCTGGAAAAGTGACTTCAGTTTGCCTAGTTCACCACAATAAAAGTCACCACAGTGTATGACTCCAATAGCTGGCAGTCAAATTCCTTCATGTTAGTTATTTTAAAATCTCAACCTCAGGCCTTGGTCATTTATTTGGTTCCTAGGAGATATAAATGGTTAGTTAGTAAGTAGAAACCAAAACTGCTTCTCCATAATCCAATAGAAAGTTAGACACTGCTTAGGAGCTTTTTTTATATATAAAGTATAGTCCACATGAGAGAAAACTCGTGCTATCTTCTTGTCACAGACTATTAGTGGAGAAAGGAGCAACTAGATTACCACTTGATCACTTGATTCCCGTTATTCATCGATTTGCTCGAGCGGGCGCCAGTAACATTTCCATTGGACCCTATCACGTGCCAATGTAGCCCAATGGCATCTGGTTGATTCCGGAATATGAAGAGCCTCAAACCATTCCTTCAGAGTCTTGACAAGGAATCTGACCATCTTGTATGTGGCGGCCATGCGATCTTTTGACATCCCGTAGGATCCAGTCAGTAACTGCTCTAGTCCAGCGGTCATCTCCAAATCACATTACATGTATAGCCCATCTGATTTTCGATGCCTTGGCAAATGAGACAGCGTCCCTGATTCTGGAAGAGCGATGAGGTCAGAACTCCGAATTCCTTCTCTCACTTGAGTGAGGCATGATATTCCAAGCATAGCTCTTTAAATTCCTCTCTGGGAGACCCGAATAGCATTCTCATCCTGCTTTCACAGGGTCCAGGTCTCTGAGGTGTATGTTAATGGAGGGAGAACAGTGGAGTCGAAGAGATGTGCCCGGAGTCAGAGGTTCTTTGTTCTTTTAGCTATTTCTTCGATGCCTTTGAAGGCATTCCATGCCACTCTCTTCCTCCTGCACAGCTCAGGTTTTAGGTCGTTCATCATGTTGATTTCTCGACCTAGGTACACATAACTGCTGCATTCAGAGATGTCTGTTCCATTGAGAGTGAATGGGGCCTCTGGAACTAGTTCATTTTTCATGAACATAGTTTTCTTCAGATTCAGCTGTAGACCTATCTTTCCACATTCTCGGTTGAAGTCAGCCAGCATTTGTGCCGCTTGGCTAATGTATTGTGTTATTAGAACGATGTCATCAGCGAAGCGGAAGACCTAGAAGAGAGAAGAGCAGAAATACTAGAAGATGCAGCAGAAGCTGTGAAAAGCATTTGCACTGCCCGCCTGTCCTTTGCCAATTATAAGACCAAGATGACTGCCCTCCAACGCCCTGATGGATCTATCACATCTTCCAGAAAGACAATGGAGAAGATTATCTATGACTTCTACTCAGATCTCTTTGATAACCACGTCTACCTGCCCACATACCAAATTCCGCAGGATGGATATGTCATTCCCAACATTCTCCCTTCTGAAATCCAACATACCATTTCGTCGGTAAAGAAGGGAACAGCACCAGGCCCAGACAAAGTCAGACCCAAACACCTGAAGAATCTGCCATCAGTACTCATCAATACACTAACTCGGCTCTTCACACGCTACCTGTCTGAATGCAAGGTACCCTCCCAATGGAAAACCAGCAGGACAGTTCTACTGTTCAAGAAGGAAGACATTCATGACATCGGCAACTATTGCCCCATCTGCCTGTTGTCTGTCATTTACAAGCTGTTCACTCTGAGTCATCCTGAACAGGATTGGCAGAACACTAGATGAAGGACAACCATGCGAGCAAGCTGGCTTCCAGAAAGGATTCAGCACAATCGACCATATATCCACACAGTAACCAAGCTCATTGAGGTTTGTAGGGGAGTACAAGATGCCGCTCTGTCTCACATTCATTGATTTAAAGAAAGCCTTTGATTCTGTGGAGACTGAAGCGGTCATCGAAGCCCTAACCAAACAGGGCATTCAAACCTAATACATCAAGATCCTTCGTTAGCTGTATTATGGATTCACCACCAGGATCTCACCATTCTACAAGGAAGTGATCATTGATGTCAAAAGAGGGGTTCAGCAGGGTGATACCATTTCACCAAAACTCTTCAGTGCCAACCTAGAGATCATGTGACAATTAGAATGGGAAGGAATGGGAGTGAAGATAGAACTAGATTATAGCAGGATTTATATTTAGTTATAAAAATAATAATATCTGTATTATAGATTAAGAGTAGCAAACTGAAAGTTAAGGACAACAGTTCCCACTTGAATAACAAGAGCCAAGGCAGGAACCAATAAGAATTTCCTAGAAGCTTTTCTATCTCATTTGACTTCTATGTCAGATTCTTTTGGTAGTAAGACACAGAGGAGAGGCAACAACAACATATTACCTGGATTCCAGAAAAAACTTGGGCCTCATAGATTCTGAGGTAGCATCTTAAATTAGAAGCTGGTAATGAAGCAGCAAGTTTTTATAGAAATGCATATGTTTTATTCATATCTATAGGCTTGTGAAATTCTAGTTAGAATTGTTATACTTTTATTCATCATTTTCTAAAAATTATAGAAAGGTTAGTATGATTACCTCTTTATTATTTTTTTTTTAAAATCTGTATGTGTTAGATAAGGCCTGAAAATTATGAATTTCAACTCCAAAGTCACTCTTAAAAAAAGTCATTCCACCTGAGATAATATTTAAGAAAGTATTTTAATTGATTGTGACCCTAGAAAGGGTAGGGTCATGTTTGAGTTTTTGAGTAAGACCATGGCACTGAAGAAAGTCATCAATACATATTCACTCAGAAATAAACTTCATGATGGCCAAAGTTGTTATACTGGGTTAAATAGTGTCTCCCCACCATCTACTCTCACACACCAAATAATTCTCTACCCAAAACCTCAGAATGGGACTCTATTTTGGAAATAGAGTTTTTAAAAATATAATTAAGTTAGTCACACTGTATTAGTATCTGGTTACAATGACTGATACCTCATATGAAACTCTAAGGTAGAGAGAGAACTCAATTACAGGATTGAGTAGGAGACACAAATGGTAGTTAGTAATTAGAAACCAAAACTGCTTCTTCATAATCCAATAGAAAGTGAGACACAGATTTGATCCCTAGCACCGCAGATAGTCCAGATATCCTGACTATCTGCGACACCCTCCCCCAACAAAAACACAAGGAAATAATTCTATTTGAAGACATGGAAATAATAGAAGAAATCCAAGGAATTCCTAAGATTTTTAGCAAAAAATGAGGCCAAGGAGAGGGTAGGAAAGACTATAGCTCTATTAGGGAACAGTATCATATTCACTTCTAGTTTTCCTACAGTGAAAACACTTTTTATTCTTTTATTGAACCACCTATTTGTGGTAATTTGTTATGACGGCCCCTGGAAACTAATATAGTTACCTTCAAAATCAATATTTACTTCCGATTAATTTGGATTCCAACCTCTGTTTTTTTTGATGCTTGCCTGATTAAATACTCCTCCTTCTCCTCCTCCTCCTCCTCCTCATCATCATCATCATCATCATTGTCATCAAACTCACGGTATACAACAAAGATGAGAAATTTTTTCAAATATTCATTACAAGTTTACTTTTTTACATGACTTTTGTGTCTCTTCATAGTTTTTTTTTTTAATTTTATTATGACACTGTGGGATATAAAATTACAAAGCTATTCATGATTGGGTCAAAAGCACACAGTGTTCCAGCACCCAACCCTCCACCAACCTTCCAATATTCTCAAATTCCCTTCCCTCCCCCAGCCTGCCTCTATGGTAGGCTATAAATGAGCTTCTTATAAGATTGTGTGGTTATATACCTTCACATGCACTAGAAATAATACACATACAGTATCTAGTAATGATGTTCAAATTTTAGAAGTATATCAAATTAAAGAAAAGAAAGAAAGAAAGAAAGAAAGAAAGAAAGAAAGAACCTGCCATAGAGGCAGGCTAGGGAGGGGGAGGGAACCAGGGACATCGGTGATGGGAAATGGGCACTGGTGGAGGGATGGGCGCTGGAACACTGTATGGCCAAAACCCAAACATGAACATCTTATGAACATTTTTGTGATTGTATATCTCATGTATATCTTAATATTTAATTATTAATTAAAATTAATTGTAGAATAATATGGTATTAATATAATTATATATCAATTAATAAATAAATATTTTTAAATATTTAAAGCAAAAAATATTTTAAAAAAATAAAACTGACTTTATCTACCATTTTCTGAGTTCTCCCTCTCTTTATTTTTTTTTAATTTAAGCATTTTTATTTTTTTTTAAATTACAAAGATATACAATTAAAAAAGTTCATATTTGGGTTTTGGTCAAACAGTGTAGCAGCACCCATCCCGCCACCAGCGCCCATCTCCCACCACCAACGTCCCTGGTACCCTCCCCCTCCCCCAGCCCTGCTCCATGGCAGGTTCTTGATTTCTTTCCATTTCTCTCTCTTTGTCTTTTCCTTCCCCTCCAGACTATGGATTACAGAACATACATTAAAGGGTTGTCATGTGTATCTTTTTGCCTCTATTTAATGCTCAGTTCTAGGTTGGCATTACTACCCTCAACAATTGTTAGCACATTGTTCCATTTCTGTCTTACCTAGCCTCTGAATCCCACACGTTTGTGATAATTTCCACCTTTGACAGGACTTCCTGCAACGGGAACCAAAGGCGAACTGCCTTAGTTTCACCATGGACCCTTGGGCACTGCGCTCCCGGGACCAGCTGAAAATCTCCCCCAGGTGTGTGCTTGTCCCCTGCGTCTCCAGCGGACCCAAACTGCCCCAGGGAAGAGTGGAAACTCCATCAACGGGAACCAAGGCGAACTGCCTTGGTTTCACCCACGGACCCTTGGGCGCTGCACTCCCGGGACCAGCTGAAAATCTCGCCCACAGGTGTGTGTGTGTCCCCTGCGTCTCTTCATAGTTTTTCACATCTAAGAGAGTGGACAAGTATGATCGACTTACTGTTTTTATTTTTTTCAAAATGAAAACTTTTTTTCTAATATGCTTGCTTATATGTGTGTGGGGGTATATATGGCTAAAATAATAGATAGGATCTCCCCCACAGGGTGTGTGTGTGTGACCCCTGCGTCTCCACGGACCCAAGTTGCCCCAGGGAAGAGCGGAAACTCCATCAATGGGAACCAAGGCAAACTGCCTTGGTTTCACCCCCTGACCCCCTTGGGCCCCTGCGTTTCCGGGATCGGATGCAATCTCCCCCACAGGTGTGTGTGTGACCCCTGTGTCTCCGCGGACCCAAGTTGCCCCAGGGAAGAGTGGAAACTCCATAAACGGAAACCAAGGCAAACTGCCTTGGTTCACCGCAGTAACCCTTGGGCCCTGTGTTTCCGGGACCGGCTACAATCTCCCCACAGGTGTGTGTGTGTGACCCCTGCATCTCCACGGACCCAAGTTGCCCAAGGGAAGAGCTTAAACTCCATCAACGGGAACCAAAGCAAACTGCCTTGGTTTCACTGTGGACCCCTTGGGCCCTGCGCTTCCGGGAACATCGCCAAACTCAAAACCGCGCTGATACTAGCGCATCCGTGCGACCCCCTTACTACCTATCTTGCATGAGGTACCAGTGAACCTTGGTTTCTACATCCTTGCTACCCACCCAAACTCTGCAAACAGACCAGACACAAAGTGTACTATCTAGTCACCCAAGACCCCATATTTGCAGCCTACAATAGTCATAATGGTAAAGCAACGCAATACTCCATCAAGCTCTGTGAGTGAAGTCACTAGTCCAGATGAGCCAAGCAATACCAATGAGTTGTATAACCTCTCTGATAAGGAATTTCGGAAAGAAATTCTGCTACCATAGCAGAATAATAGCTACTGAAGAAAGAATTAGTGATCTCGAAGACGAAGTTCCAAAGATTCTCTACACAACACCAGAAGATAGAAAAAAAGACTCACAATTACCGAACAGACAACAAGAGATAATCGGGATGAAGCCAGAAGAAACAACATACGGATCATTGGGGTCCCAGAAGGGCAAGAAGAAAACCCTGATGAAGAAGAAACTGTCAAAGCCATCATTGCTGAGAAGATCCTGGAACTAAAGAATGCTTGCCTCAAGATCCAGGAGGCCCGTAGGGATACCAGCTAAAAAGAAACCCCAACAAGAATACTCCAAGACACATCTTAATTAAAATGACAAAAAATATAGATAGATAGAATACTGAAAGCAGCAAGATCAAAGAAGGAAATCATATACAAAGGAACATCTCTAAGATTTATAGCAGACTTCTCTGATGAAACACTCCAAGCCTAAAAACAATGTTGGGATATTGTGAAAAGGCTCAATGAACGGCAGGCTTCACCAAGAATTCTTTACCCAGCCAGACTCACATTGAGATATAAAGGAAAGATACACTACTTCATGGATAAGCAACAACTCAGGAACTTCATGGACTCAAAACCAACTTTAAAAGAAGGACTGAAGGGTCTACTGTAATACGACCAAACCCATAAACACAACAAGCACAAACAGAAAGATGACACAAAAATCCAATGACAATAATCTCTCTCAATGTCAATGGTCTAAATGCACCAATTAAGAGACACAGAGTGACAAAATGCATTAAAAAATTGAACCCAACATTCTGCTCTCTACAAGAAACGCATCTGAATAATCAGAACAAACACAGAGTCAAAGTCAAAGGTTGGAAGACCATTCTCCATGCAAACAACTCCTCCAAAAAGGCTGGTGTGGCCTTATTAGTATCAAATAATATAGACTTCAGGCTGAAAAAGGTTAGAAGGGACAACGAAGGCCATTTCTTATTACTTAAGGGGTATGTACACCAGGAAGAAATTACACTACTAAACATATATGCACCCAACGAGGGGCCAGCAAAATACATAAAACAACTGCTTAGAGACCTCAAAGAAGACATTAACAGTAGCACAATAATAGTTGGAGACTTCAACACTGCTCTATCAACTATGGATAGATCAATAAGACTGAAACTCACCAAGGACATATTGGCCCTCAAGGAACAAATGGAAGAAAGAGAGCTAGTGGATATATACAGGGCTTTTCATGCCAAAAAAGCTGAATACACATTTTTCTCTAGTGCACATGGAACATTCTCCAAGATAGACCACATGCTGAGCCACAAAGCATACCTCAATAAAATAAAAAGATAGAGATTGTGTCAGCTATCTTTTAAGACCATGATGCACTGAAAATGGGAAGTTAACCGTACACAGAAACAGGGAGTCAAACCAAACACCTGGAAACTGAACAGCTCGCTCCTGAACAACAAATGGGTCATAGAAGAAATCAAACAGGAAATCCAAAGATTTCTGGAAACAAATGAAAATGAAGACACCAGTTAACTATAAGAACTTGTGGGACATGGCAAAAAGCCGTGTTAAGAGGGAAGTTTATAGCTCTGCAAGCATTCATCAAGAAACAAGAAGGGCCCACATAAATAACCTGACTTCACAGCTGAAGACATTAGAAAAAGACCAACAAAAGGAGCCCAACCCAGGCAAAAAGAAGGAAATAATAAAACTTAGAGAGGAAATCAATGAGTTGGAAACCAAAAAATACAATCCAAAAGATTAATGAAACCAAGAGCTGGTTTTTTTTGAAAAAATAAACAAGATTGACAAACCATTGGCAAGACTTGTAAGGACAGGGAAAGAGAGAACCCAAATAAACAGAATCAGAAATAAAAAGGGTGACATCACAACAGAAACCACAGAAATCCAAAAGATCATCAGAGATTACTTTGAGAGCCTGTATGCCGTGAAACATGAGAATCTAGAAGAAATGGATCAATTCCTGAAGTCCTATAACCTCCCACGGCTGAAACAAGAAGACCTCCAATACCTGAATAAGCCTATCACCATTGAGGAAATAGAAACAGTAATTAAAAGTCTGCCCAAACACAAAAGCCCAGGTCCAGATGGATTCACTACTGAACTCTACCAAACCTTTAAGGAGGACCTACTGCAGTCCTTTTCAAGCTCTTCCAGGAAACAGAAGAAACAGAAACTCTCCCAAAAGCTTTTACGAGGCACATTATCAATCCTGATACCCAAAGCAGGGAGAGACAACACAAAGAAAGAAAACTACAGGCCAATATCCCTGATGAACACGGATGCTAAGATCTTCAACAAAATACTAGCAAACAGAATCCAAAGACTCATCAAGAAGATTATACATCATGACCAAGTAGGATTCATCCCGGGAATGCAAGGATGGTTCAACATTAGCAAATCAATCAACATAATACATCACATCAATAAGAGAAAAAATAAAAACCATATGATCCTATCAATAGACACAGAGAAAGCATTTGACAAGATCCAGCACCCGTTCATGATTAAAACCCCCTCAAAAAAGGGAATTGAAGGGACTTTCCTCAAGATAGTTACAGCCATCTACCAAAAGCCCACAGAGAGCATCATTCTAAATGGGGGAAAGTTGAAAGCCTTCCCCTGAGATCAGGGACAAGACAAGGTTACCCACTCTCACCTCTTTTATTCAATATAGTACTGGAAGTACTTGCCATAGCAATCAGAGAAGAAAAGGACATCAAGGGCATCCAGATAGGCAAGGAAGAAGTCAAGCTATCATTATTTGCAGATGACATGATATTATACCTAGAGAACCCTAAACTCTCTTCCAAAAAAACTCCTAGAAACAATAGATGCATACAGTAGAGTGGCAGGATACAAAATCAACACCCAAAAGTCGGTGGCTTTTCTATATACAAATAACGAAAGTGAAGAAAGTGATATTAGGGAAACAATTCTATTCACAATTGTGCCACAGAAAATCAAATACCTAGGAATCAACTTACCCAAGTGTGTAAAGGACCTGTACAAAGAAAACTACAAGACACTGCTCCAAGAGATAAAAGAGGACACAAGGAAATGGAAACACATTCCCTATTCATGGATGGGGAGAATCAACATTGTCAAAATGGTAATACTCCCTAGAGCTCTGTACAGCTTCAATGCAGTCCCTGTAAGGATACCGATGACATTCTTCAAAGAAATTGACCAAAAACTCCTGAAATTGGAATGGAACAATAAACCCCCAAGGATAGCTAAAGCAGTCCTCAGGAAAAGAAGATGGGAGGCATCACCTTTCCAAACTTCAAACTGTACTACAAGGCAGTAGTAATTAAAGCAGCATGGTACTGGAATAAAAACAGACTTGTGGACCTATGGAATAGAATTGAGTATCCTGACACCCAACCTCAAACACATGATCATGCAATCTTTGATAAAGGTGCAACGAGTCTAAAATGGAGTAAGGAAAGCCTCTTCAAGAAGTGGTGATGGGAAAAATGGGCAGCGACATGTAAAAAATTGAATTTGGACCTGTGTCTAACACCATGCACAAAAAATAAGATCAAAATGGATTAAAGATCTCAATATCAGACTTCATTCCATAAAGTACATTGAAGAAAATATAGAAAAAACCCTCCACTACATTGAAGCTAAAGGCATCTTCAAAGGTGAAACCACTAACAAAGCAACTAGAAGAAAAGATAAATATATGGGACTACGTGAAACTAAAAAGCTTCTGCACCTCAAAAGAAACAGTGACTAAGATACAAAAGCAGTCCACAGAATGGGAAAGAATATTCACCCAATACCCATCTGATAAGGGGTTAATATCCAGGATATATCAGGCACTGGTAGAACTTTGCAAGAAGAAAACAAACAACCCCATCAAAAAATGGGGAGAAGAAATGAACAGAAGCTTCAGCAAGGAAGAAATTCAAATGGCAAAAAACATATGAAAAAATGCTCATCATCACTAATCATCAGAGAGATGCAAATCAAAACAACAATGAGATATCACTTTAGACCACAGAGACTGGCACATATTCAAAAGAACAAGAACAACAAGTGCTGGCATGGATGTGGGGAAAAGGGGACACTCATCCATTGTTGGTGGGAATGCCGGCTGTTACAGCCTTTCTGGAAAACAATGTGCACATTCCTCCAAAGACTAGAAATTGAACTCCCATTTGACCCAGTCATACCACTCCTTGGAATCTACTCTGGGAAGCCAAAAATACGCAGCGGAAACACCATCCCTACTTTTATGTTCATAGCAGCATTATTCACAATAGCCAGAATCTGGAAGCAACCAGAGTGCCCGAAAATCGATGACTGGATAAAAAATCTCTGGTACATCTACACAATGGAATACTATGCAGCTGTTAGGAAAAATGAAGTTTTAAAATTTGCTTATAAATGGATGGACATGAAGAAGATTATGTGGAGCGAAATTAGGCAGAAGGAGAGAGACAGATACAGAATGACTGCATTTATCTGCATAACATAAATATATAGGTACATATTATGATACCAATATCCAAGGTCAAGTGAAACATATATCAGGAGGTCTTGTCAAAGGTGGAAATTATCACTAACGTGTGGGAGTCAGAGGCTAGGTAAGACAGAAAATGGAACAGTGTGCTAACAATTGTTGAGGGTACTAATGCCAACCTAGAACTGAGCATTAAATAGAGGCAAAAAGATACACATGACAACCCTTTAATGTATGTTCTGTAATCCATAGTCTGGAGGTAAAGGAAAAGAGAAAGATAGAGAAATGGAAAGAAATAAAGAACCTGCCATGGAGGAGGGCTGGGGGAGTGGGGATGGAACCGGGGACGTTGTTGGTGGGAGATGGGCACTGGTGGCGGGATGGGTGCTGGAACACTGTTTGACCAAAACCCAAATATGAACTTTTTAATTGTATATCTTTGTAATTGTCAAAATAAAAAATTTAAAATAATAATAATAGATAGGATTTATATAATTTATTTTATATCAGCTAAAATGTTAATCTTTTTCACATTAGCTTACTCTAATTTCAGTGATCTCACTTTAATTTTTCATTATTCGTTGAATTGTAGAGATCTGTAGTGTTTCTAGCCTTCACATTTTCCTGTAAATCATCTAATATGGAACGGAGAAAGGAAAATCACAGAGGCAATTAAATTCCACAAGTTTCATTTTAGGCTATTGTAAATATATTAATCACCTGTATCATCCGATTAGATAATAGTGACAAGAACAAATGCATACTACATATAAGCTGTGTAGGATTATTGTTCACTTTCAAAAGTATTTAATAGTTTTGTCTTTAAAAATGTATTTGCAAAGTGTTGGATGGTTTATCAGACTGCAAAGTCTTAAAATTCTTTCATAGATCTCCTCTAGGACAAATGAAAGAAAATACCTAAAGGTTGAAGCTTAAGAAAGAAACTCTTAGACCAGAGCTATAGCACAGCAGGTAGGGCATGTGCCTTGCATGTGGCTGAACCAGGACAATTCCTAATATCCCACATGATCTCTACCCCTAATCAAACCACTTGCCCCAGCCCTGCCAGTAGTAATTCCTGAGAGTGCTAAACCAGAGGTAACCCTGAGCATTGCCGGGTGTGAGAGGAGGAAGGAAGAAAGGAAGGAAGGAAGGAAGGAAGGAAGGAAGAAGGAAGGAAGGAAGGAAGGAAGGAAGGAAGGGAGGGAGGGAGGGAGGGAGGAGGGAGGGAGGAAGGAAGGAAGGGAGGGAGGGAGGGAGGAAGGAAAGAAGGATGAAAGGAGGGAGGGAGGAAGGGAAGGAAAGGACGGAGGGAGGCAGGGAGGGAGGGAGAGAAGTAAGGAAGGAAGGAGGGAAGAAGAGAGGTTGGGAGGGAGAGAGGAAGGGAAGAAGGAAGGAAGGAAGGAAGGAAGGAAGGAAGGAGGGAAGGAAATGAGGGAAGGAGAGAGGTTGGGAGGGTGGGAGGGAGGAAGAGAGGGAGAGAGGGGGAGGGAAGGGAAGAAGGAAGGAAGGAAGGAAGGAAAGATGGAAAAAAGGAAGGAGGAAAAGGAGGGGAGAGAGGGAGGGAGTAAGGAAGGGAGGAAGGAAGGAAGGAAGGAAGGAAGGAAGGAAGGAAGGAAGGAAGGAAGGAAGGAAGAGAGAGGTTGGGAGGGAGAGAGGGAGGAAGGGAAGAATAAAGGAAGGAAGGAAGAACTCTTGAGTAAGAGCACAGGGTATAGGGCACTTCCCTTGCACATACCTGGGAAGGAAGGAAGGAAGGAGGGAAGGAAGGAAAGACGGAAAGGAGGAAAGGGAGGGAGGGGGGGAGGGAAGGAAGGAAGGAAGGAAGGAAGGAAGGAAGGAAGGAAGGAAGGAAGGAGGGAGGGAGGGAGGGAGGGGGGAGGGAGGGAAGGAAGGAAGGAAGGAAGAAAAGAAGGAAGGAAGGGAGGGAGGAAGGAAGAAAGGAAGGAAGGAAGGAAGGAAGGAAGAGGAAGGAAGGAAGGAAGGAAGGAAGGGAGGGAGGGAGGGAGAAAGGAAGGAAGGAAAGAGGAAGGAAGGAAGGAAGGAAGGAAGGAAGGAAGGAAGGAAGGAAGGAAGGAAGGAAGGAAGGAAGGAAGGAAGGAAGGAAGGAAGGAAGAACTCTTGAGTGATAGCACAGGGTATAGGGCACTTCCCTTGCACATACCTGACCCATGATTGATCCAGGTACCTTATATGGCCTACCAGAGCCTGCCAGGTGTGATTCCTGAGTGCAGAGTTAGGAGGAAACCCTAAACACAGCTGAGTTGTCACCCCAAAACAAAACAGACAACCAAAAAAGAGATAGTTCTTAATAAATAATCATGGTTAATTAGAAAGGGTCAGGCCAGAAGCTTAAGATAAGTTCTAAGGATTATCTAGCACTTTTCAATATGAGCTTTGCATTAATCCCCCGCTATATGTTTTTAAATGCTTCCATTCATAAGGAAGTTATAGCCTATTTTATTTGGGGTTACAGATATGTCAGATTTTTTTTAACATAAGAGCAACTGAATTTTGACTCACCTTTCTCTGCTGATAAATAGCATAAAATGGAACCTATTTTTGTACTGTCTCTCATTGTGTTACACCCATTTTCCTATATAATTATTTGTTCTTTAATTGAATTTTAGAAATTCAGTATATATTTTGGATATGCTAATCTTTATTGGTGTTATGTTTTGAAAATAAATTCTTCATGTTATCACTGGCACTTTGAATTTTGATGAACTTAGTTTTTAATTTAAATGCAACTACTAATCTTACATATCTTAATTCCATAAAGAGTAATTATAGTTTTAAATGTTTATCATATTAAGTACTTAATCAGATTGAATAGAATTTTATGTCTTTTTAATATTGAAAAGCACTAATCTCTTACTCATTATTCTGTTTTCCTTCCCCAATGACCAAGATTACACCACTATATTTTTTTCCATGTAAGACCTGAAAGGGATTTTTTTTTAATAACACCATGAGATAGACATTTACAAAGCTGTTCATGATTGTGTTTCAGTCATACAATGTTGCAGCACCTGTCCCTCCACCTTTGCACATTTCTCACCACCAGTGTCCCCAGGTTCTCTCTACTCTCCCCCAGCCTGCCTCTATAGCAGGCACTTTTCCCTCTTCTATATCTCTGTCTCTCTTCATCTCTCCCTCGCTCCTTCTCTCCCTCTCTTCCTCTCTTCCTCTCTCTCTGTCTCTCTCTTTCTCTCCCTCTTTCCCTTCTCTTGAAAAAGTTTTCTTAGGGCCTCGGTTCTATTCTTCCTTTACTTATCTTTTATCCCAGAGTAGACACTCTACAATGCACACTAATAAAATGTAGTTTACTTTTATTTGTTCGAATTATGGATATTTCTTTTGATTGATCTATTTTGTTTGCTTTGTATCAGCATACCAGGAGTTATTTGAGTATTTTAATATGCTATCCCATTCCAACCCGAATATATGTCTTAATTATTATTATTTATTAGTCTTATGATAACTCATAAAACAAGTTTTCACTTTATTCTCTTTAGGAAGTTTGGCTATACCTTTGGCTTTATATGTATATAAATTTTAGAGGAATTTTTCAGGTTTCATGAGAAACCTGCTGGAATTTTACAAAAATTCTATTTATATAAAAACTGAAATAAAAATTTCATAATTTATGGTTTTAGATACTTTTTGCTCAAGTAAATGCCTTTCTAAGTGCATAGAACCATTTTAGTATAGCTTAAAAACATGTTTTCATACAAGTCTTATTAATCTCGGTACTAGTAATTTTGTTTGAATGCTATCACTTAGGTGCTTTTCCTAATAAAATTTTTTAATATTTTGTTATACAACCATGAGATATACAATTACAAAGATGTTCATGTCCAAGTTTTAGTCATACAGTGTTCCATCACCTGTCCCCCCATCAGTGCCCATTTCCCCACCAAAATAACCCCAATTCCTCCCCCCCTCCAGCCTGCCTCTATGGCAGGTTCTTTTATCTCTTCTCTCTCTCTCTTTCTCTTCCTTCTCTTGTACATTGTGCACTGCAACATATACATTTAGAGTTTATCCAGTGTATCTTTTTACCTATATTCAATTCTCAGTTCTAGGTTGATTTTATCACTTCGACGATTATTAGCACACTGTTCCCTTCTCTGTCTTATCTAACTTCTGACTCCCACACAATTTGTAGATTCCACCTTTGACAAGACCTCCTGATTCATGTTTTGTCTGACCTTGAATATTGGTATCATAATATATATGTATATTTATGTCATGAAAATGAATGCAGTTATTTTATATCTTTTCCTTCTGGCTAATTTCACTCAACATGAGCCTCTCCATGTCCATCCACTTATAGGTAAATTTCATAACTTCATTATTCCTAACAGCTGCATAGTATTCCATTGTGTAGATATACCAAAGTTTCCTTATCCAGTCGTCAGTTCTTGGGCACTCTGGTTGTTTCCAGATTCTGACTATTGTGAATAGTGCTGCTAGGAAAATAAAAGCGCTGATGGTGTTGCTGATGTGTGTTTTTGGGGCTTCCCAGGGTATACTCCTAGGAGTGGTATGGATTTGGGTCAAACGGGAACTCAATTTCTAGTCTTTGGAGGAATGTCCATATTGTTTTCCAAAAAGACTGCACTAGTTGACATTTCCACCATCAATGGATGAGAGTCCCCTTTTCCCCAGATCCACGCCAGCATCTGTTGCCCTTGCCCTTTTGGATATGTGCCAGCCTCTGTGGTGTGAGGTGATATTTCATTGTTGTTTTGATTTGCATCTCTCTGATGATTTGTGATGATGAGCATTTTTTCATATGCCTTTTGGTCATTTGAATTTCTTCCTTGTCAAAGTTTCTGTTGATTTCTTCTCCCCATTTTTGATGGGGTTGGCTGTTTTCTTCTTGCAAAGTTCTACCAGTGCCTGATATATCCTGGATATTAACCCTTTATCAGATGGGTACCTAATACAATTTTCTATCTGTACTTTATACTATTAACTTTACTGATTTTCATAAACCACTATTTTTCTATCATTAATCCATTAAATATTTAAATTATCGTATTTTTAACCTATTTTTCTGTTGTGACTTTATTCATTTTTAGAAATGTATATCTTATAATTGGCATCACCTTTTTTTCTAGAATTTTATTCCCTAAATATTAAGCAAATTTCTAGAATTTTATACCCTAAATATTAAGCAAATTAACGCATCTATAGAATAATATGCACCTTAAATTATTTTTAAACAGTAGGTCACCAAACATACATGCCATAAATTATTTTAATCTGGTGATACTTTTAGTTTATATAAATATATATAGATACCATATACAAACAGATATTTTTATTTTTACATATATTCCATTTAATTTTTGCCAGTGCTTTTATGTTTCTGATTTTGTCATTTAAATTGTTTTTCTGTTGTGGTGGTAGAGCAATGCTCCTACATGAGAACCTGGTTCAATCCCTGGCATCACCACAGAATGTGTATTGCTCTATTGTAAGGATTTCCTTAAATGGCAAAATCTGCTGTTCTTGTGAAAGAAAAATACGTGTATTTTTTTCAGTTTCCTGATAGAATACACTCATCTATTTGTCTTACTCAGGATGTATACTAATTTTAAATGGTGGAGGTTTATTTTATACTAAAGTTAGGACTATTCATTTTTATGCAAATCCAAAGTTGGCAGAAATATTCTTCCAGCTGGCACATGTGACACTACTATCAGCACTTCTAATTCTATCATTTTATTTTGCAGAAGTTCATAACTCTACTTCATAGATTTTTTTCCCCCAAAATGTACTGGTTGATTCTTAAAAATAATGCTCCATCACTGTCACTGTCTGTCTTCCCGTTCATCATCGATTTGCTCGAGCAGGCCCCAGTAACATCTCCATATGTCCTGTTTCATGCTAGTAGAGCCCAAGGGCATCTGCTTGCTCCAGGAACATAAAGAGCCTCACTCCATTCCGGAATGAGGTCTATAATTGTTACTGGTATTTGGCATATCAAATACAACACGGGTAGCTTGTCAGGCTGTGCCGTGCAGGTAGCATACTCTTGTAATCATCTCTAAGTCCAGCATATATTGATGAACTGCACGGCCGCAAAGCCAGGCTGTGATAGGCTGTCTTCTGGGTGGAGTTCTGATGAGAGAGAAACCGGATGTGGAAAATGGAGGCCCTCATGGAGTGGGGGTCCTCTGGCTTGTGCAAGGCCTGCTGGGGTGGCGGCAGGGCTAGGAGCAAGAGCCGCCCCATGTCTGTCACGGATCAGCAACCTGGGCCAGATTAAAAAGATGCAGCAGGGTGGACCGTGAGCCGGGCTGTGATAGGCTGGTCTGCTGGGTGGACTTCTGACGAGAGAGAAGTCCGGATGTGGAAAATGGAGGCCCTCATGGAGTAGGGGGTCGTCTGGCTTGTTGCAAGGCCCTGCTGGGGTGGCGGGCCATGGCTAGAACCCGCTCCATTCTATAATAAAAAACAGATGCTTGTTATATCTCAAAGCATTGTATAATTTAATTTCTCAAAGGTCTCTTGTCGACTATGGTCACAGTTTAAAATATTTCAGATACTCAATGAACATATAGCCCTGAAATCTTACTTCCCTTTTCATATCACAAGCAAAGGTGCCTTTAAAATTGTAAAGCTGTATCATTAAGAACCCATAGAATATACACAATTATATTTAACTCGATATACATATTAAAATGACAAAAAATTAAGTTTACATACTGATACTAATGTTCTAGTATGTTGCCTTTCAGTTTAATCATTCACTTATCAAAGAAATTTTCAAGGTCAGTGTCTGCATTCATTACTAACTTGACTGATGTGTAGATCTTCCCAGACACTGATTAGTTCACTTGATCACTTGACTTCCCGTTGATCATTGATTTGCTTGAGCGGGCACCAGTAACATCTCCATAGTCCTGTTGCAAGCAAATGTAGCCAAAGGGAATCTGCTTGCTCCAGGAACATAAAGAGCCTCAAACCATTGCATCAGGTTATGGTAATGAAGTCTGTAATTGTTACTGGTATTTGGCATATCAAATACGACATGGGTAGCTTTCCAGCATTTTTATGTAAAGACTTTTTATTTTTAATTAATTAATTATTCAATTTTTTCTTTTTTGGGGCCACACCCAGCAATGCTCAGAGGTTGCTCTTGACTCTGCACTCAGAAATTACCCCTGGTGGTGCATGGTGGACCATATGGATGCCAGGGATCGAACCTGGGTTGGCTGAGTGCAGGTGAATGCACTCCCTGCTGGACTATCACTCAGGCCCTGTAAAGGCTTTTTAAAATATAGAAACAAATGGTAGGAAGGAGAAAGCTGAGAGAGGGGAGGGAATTTGGGACATTGGTGGTGGGAAATGGGCTCTGGTGGAGGGATTGGTGCTGAAACAATGTATGACTGAAAACTTGACATGAACATCTTTGTAATTGTATATCTCACAGCAGTATAATAAAATATTTAAAAAAAATAAAAAAAATTAACTCCACTGTGTTTTGCAAAAAAAAAAAAAGAAAGAAAGAAAGAAAAGGAGAAGCAAGAAGGACATCAGGCAGTAATATAGGGTCAAGGATTAAGGGTTTTTTTTTTGATGGGGTGTTGGGATAAATTATATTTATATGCCTAAACTGTTAGAACCACCTCCACCACCTCGGCAGAGCCTCACAACAAGCCAGAACGCCCCCTCACTCCACGGGGCGCCGCCATTTTCCACATTCGGACTTCCCTCTCATCACAACTCCACCCAGCAGACCAGCCCATCACAGCCCGGCTCGAGCGGCCCCAAGGGGCTGCGCGGCTCATCAATAAATACTTTATTTGGAGGTGTTTAATAGAGTTTGCCTCCCGCTCGGCAAGCCTGGCAAGCTTCTCGTGTTGTATTTGATATGCCAAATTCCAGTAATAATTATATTGGGTCATTCCCATGACCTAATATAATGGTTTGAGGCTCTTTCTGTTCCTGTAGCAAGCTGATGCCCCTGGCTCT
The DNA here is from genome assembly GCA_021461705.1 of Cryptotis parvus. NCBI lineage: Eukaryota > Metazoa > Chordata > Mammalia > Eulipotyphla > Soricidae > Cryptotis > Cryptotis parvus. The sequence goes on from JAJIBD010008953.1 coordinate 53,634, forward strand.
ACTGGCATGAGACAGGACATATGGAGATACTACTGGTGCCCGCTCTAGCAAATAGATGATCAACGGGAAGATCGTGATCGTGATTGTGAAACTGTTAGAAACAACACTACACTTAGTATGAGATCCATATAGTAATTAAAGTTAAAAATGTATCTTATTGGGGCTGGAGCAATAGCGCAGTGGGTAGGGCATTTGCCTTGCATGTGACTGACCTGGGTTTGATCCTGGGCATTCCATATGTCCCTCAAGCCCCGCCAGGAGTAATTCCGAGCTCAGAGCCAGGAGTAACCCTTGAGCATTGCCTGGTGTGACCCCAAAAAGAGAAAATAATATGTCTTACCAAGGAGATAGGTTGAGGGGATGTAAGGGAACCTGGAACATTTGTGGAAGGATACAGACTTCATAGGACCATAAGTGGAACATTATAGGCCTCAAATTCTATAGTCAACAGGGCTGGAGAGATAGCCCAGCGGGTAGGGCGTTTGCCTTACATGCGGCCGGCCCGGGTTTGATCCCCGGCATCCCATATGGTCCCCCGAGCACCGCCAGGAGTAATTCCTGAGTGCAGAGCCAGGAGTAACCCCTGATCATTGCTGGGTGTGACAAAAAAAAGCAAAAAAAAAAATTCTATAGTCAACAACTTTGGAAATACGGTGCCTATTCGTATATATAGTAATAACTATCTGAAATGAAAAGACTTTTTCTTGTCATGCAGTGCTAGACAAAGTGAGTTTCTATTCTTCATTGCATTTTAAGTACAATTATTCCAGAAATATTGCAATATAATAAAAATGAATTGTGTCAGTAAATATACTTCTTAGGCTAAATAAGCAAATCACATGATTTTTTATTATTAGTGACTTTAAGCAAAAATTTCAGATTAAAATTACTAAATTTCTACATACATTACTGTAGTCTATCACATTCTGGATATTCTGACTTGAAGTTTTAAGTCAATGCCTGCATCTGCCTTTCCTTACTCTCAGTATCCCTTGCAACAGGTACTTTTCATGACATGAGATCTCGTTTGGTTGCTAAAAACCAGAAGATTCTTTGGTCCTCTTAATAACTGTGGCCAGTGAGAAATGGAAGATAGGAAAAATTAGGTAAAGAAATCCTTGCTTTTTCTCTCATATAGAGACTAATCTTAATTCCTTTCACATATCTTCTCCAAAAGCTCTGTGCTTGACCAAGTAAACAAATTTGCCTAGTGGCTTGCTGTGAGTTTTTCTCCTCAGTCTGAGAGTACTAGCCTTGTACTTTCCTGTGAAATTATTGCAACATACTATTTTTAGAAAGCTAGGTAAAGGAGGTAGGAATGAATCATTAAAACAAGATTTAATACAGATTAAAAATTAAATTTATAATTGAGATTTGGTAGCTAGAGGGGAGAATATATTATGACTGTATAAATATGTATATTTCCTGAACTAATTTTCCTTAAAGATGAAAATATTTTATATTAATAAATTTCAAGATATGCCACTATTGAGTTCTATTAATTATTCCGAGGTGCAATATCAAAATAGGTTTTTGAGATTTGGCTAAGGGCACACAAACAAGCCTATATTCCCGTGTTTATGGAAAGATACTAAAAATTAAAAAAATGTTACGATCTCAGTAAGAATAAGGTAGAATTAGCCTTCCTGCAACAAAGAATAAATAGCAACACTTTTTATGATAAGGTTTCTACTATCTTTTTCCATATATCTTGCCATAGGAATGTAACTGGTGCAATGTTGCCTGAGATGGTCAAGTGCTGTAAAATGGAAGAATTAAAGAACTGACCACTATGTAGATAGGTAATAGTTAACACAACCATTTTGTCATTTCTGGTCTGGCTTATTTTCTTGTTTCCATGACTGTGGGAATTCTACGGAAAAGTTAAATCTTACAATATTTTGTACAAGTTTTGACTTATTTGCAGATTTATATCTTTAGAAAGGACCCTACAAGATGGCAGAAATGGAGCAGAAGAAGTGGACCTTCCGCAAGCTCACCTGCTGCGGTGTGACCTCGACCAGCTGCTGGACATGTTCTACGAGCAGCAGATGCAACTCTACAGAGCCCGCCAGAGGCAGCTTCTGAATCGCCCATCGCAGGAAGCAGCACTCGCTGCTGAAGCACCTGTGCAAGGCCAAGGAGGCGTGGCCAATGGAGAAGCCAGAGGTGGTGAAGACGCACCTGCGGGACATGATCATCCTGCCCAGGATGGTGGGCAGCATGGTGGGCGTCTACTATGGCAAGACCTTCAGAGACCTGGGCTCTACGAAAGCAGGATGAGAATGCTATTCGGGTCTCCCAGAGAGGAATCGAAAGAGCTATGCTAGGAATATCACGCCTCACTCAAGTGAGAGAAGGAATCTGGAGTTCTGACCTCCATCGACATTCCAGAATCAGGGGACGCTGTCTCGTTTGCCAAGGCATCGAAAATCAGATGGGCTGGACATGTAATGTGATTTGGAGACGACCGCTGGATTAGAGCCGTTACCGACTGGATCCCACAGGACGTCAAAAGATCGTGTGGCCGCCCCCTACAAGATGGTCAGACTTCTTTGTCAAGATCCTGAAGGAACAGTTTGAGGCTCTTCGTATTCCTGAAGCAACCAGATGCCATTGAGCTACACTGGCACGTGATAGGGTCAAATGGAAATATTACTGGCGCCCGCTGGAGCAAATTGATGAATAACGGGATGTCAAGTGATCAAGTGATCAAGTGATCAAATGATTACATTACACAGACACACAGCACAATTTATTCTTTCATCAGTTTGGGAACGCTACGGTTGTTTCCAGATCTTGGTATTGTAAAGGATGCTGCAATGCATATTGTTATGCATATGTCCTATGGATGCACATTTCATTGTTTCCTATGTTTCCTATGGATGCACATTCATTGAAGATGACCAGGAGAAAAATTGCTGGGTCGTAAGAATCTCTTGTTTTTAAAGTAATTTCCAGCCAGAGAGATAGTACAACTGTTTGGTGCTTGCCTTGCACGCTACGGACCCAAATTCAATCCCCAGTATTGCATTTGGTTTCCCCCAAGCATTGCCAGGAGTGATGGCACCAAACAAATAGACAAATGTAGGGGCCAGAGTGACAGTCCAGCTGGTAGGGCGTTTGTCTTGCACACAGGTGACCCAGGTTCGATCCCGGTATCCCACATGGTCCCCCTGAGAACCACTAGGAGTGGGTCCTGAGTGCAGAGCCGGGAGTAATCCCAAGCATTGCGGGTGTAATTCAAAAAGAAAAAAAATCAACAAATGTTATTTCAGGGGTCAAGGAGACAGTTCAAAAGACTAAAGTGGGGGTGCGGAGTGATAGCCCAGTAGATAGGGCGTTGCCTTGCACACAGCCGGCCCATGCCGGCCCAGGTTTAATCCCTGGCATCCCATACGGTCCCCCCAGCACCGCCAGGAGTAATTCCTGAGTGTAGAGCCAGGAGAAACCCCTGAGCATTGCTAGGTGTGACCCCCAAAAAAAAAAGACTAAAGTGGGGCCGGGAGCGATAACACAGCTGGTATGGCGTTTGCTTTACGTGTGACTGACCCGGGTTCGATCCCGTCATCCCCTATGGTCCCCCAGCACCACCAGGAGTAATTCCTGAGCAAAGAGCCAGGAGTAATCCCTGAGCATCGCTGGTGTGACCCCCAAAAAAAACTAAAGAACATACTTATATGGGAGCCCTGAGTTTAATCCCTGCAACAGATATCCCACAAACACCAAGCCAAGAGTAACCCTTGAAACCCACTAGACATGGCCAGAAAGAAAAAAAGTTCAGTTGAAATATGCATGCCATTTTACATATTGTAAGCGATATAGAGAGATCTTTTATATCAAAGAGTAGTTAAGAGCCTGGTAGAGACGGTACAGTGAGTACACAGAACTCACCTTAAACACTGCTGACCTGGGTTTTATCCCCCAGTACCAGTTATTAGCTCCTGAGATTTTTCAGGATTGATCCCTGAGCCCAGAGCTAGGAGTAAGCCCTACATGCCACTAGGTGTGGTCCAAAATGGAAATGCTAAAATCAGGGTACCAGATTCAAGTCCTGGCATCCCATGTGGTCTCCTGATCACCATCAAGAGTGTTACTAACACAGCACCAGTAGTCAACTGAGCACAACTGAGTGTGGCCCAAAAACAAATAAGAAGGTTACAGAGTGGTCAGGGCATATGCACAGACTGTAGTGAGGAGCATAACATTTGTGCCATACTGAAAGCAATAGTTGTTCTTGCTCACTTTCTCTCACTGATGTTTTTGTTTGTTTTTTTTCTACCTCCCTACACAAACCTTCCTCCTTTTCTGTATTTTTGTTTTTATTACTTTATTTAATAAACCATCAGGTGTAGCCCAAAAACAAAAACAAACTTTTCTGATCTATAAATTGTAATTCTTTAGGGAACCTGATCTTTCCCCTTTAAGTTTCATCAGTAAATGCTCGAGATGAGAGCCGTCTACTGATACTATCCCACTTATATGGCAGAGCCTGGCAAGCTACCCATGTTTTATTTATTTGTTATGCTAAAAACTAGTAACAATTATGGACCTCAATTCCATGACCTGAAGAATGGTTTGAGGCTCTTCCTGTCCCTGGAGCAAGTAGATCCCTTGGGCCACACTTGCTTGCAACAGGACATATGGAGATGTTACTGGTGCCACTGGAACAAATCGAAGACAGTGACAGTGATAATAGTTCTATTTTGAGATGTTTTTTCAGTCATGGTCCATAATGGTTGAACTATATAACAGTCCCACCAGTAAAAAATAATGATTCCTTTATCACCACACCCCCTTCAATACAGGCTATTTCCTGTCTTCTTGATATTCACCATTCTCACTGGTAGTAGTGACTATCTTATTGTCATTTTGATTTTCATTTCTCTAAAAGTCATTGATGATTGACACTTTTCTCATGTCTTTTAGCTATCTCTGTGTCTCTGAAAAGTTGGCCACTCCCTCTGTGTTTATAATGGGTTTATTTTTGTTGTTGAGCTTTGAGAATGCTTTGTATATCTAGGCTGTTTGTCCATTGTCCAGTATATGATGTACTGATATATTCCTCCATTCAATAGGATGTTTTGATTATAGGCATCAGTTATTCTATAGTACAAAAGCATTTAAGTTTGCTATAGTCTGCTTATTTCTATTTCGGTTTCTTTGCTTGTAGGGTTCTCTCACTAAAAGACTTCTCTGAGGTCAGAATCTTGGAAAAGTTCGCCTATGTTTTCCTCAAAGTGTTGTTTCTATATACATGTCTGATATGGAGGTCTTTCAGCCATTTAAACTAACTTTTGTGTACAGCATGAGATGTGTATTTA